>DWPT01006044.1:0-11755 GCA_018251895.1 Agathymus mariae mariae
GAAATTGTTCAAAGTAAACATTTTTAATAAATTGTTTAGTAACAACTAGAAATATATGAAAGTTTTTGTTCAAGAATTATTATAAGTATTATTATTAAGTGATTTATATTATTACTGGTATCTTTCTGTGAAGCTTGCCGGGCTAGCTACCACTCTCCTCCTTGAGTCAGCCGCCAAATGACTCGTCGTATACCGGCTTGGGGGCTTGAAGCCAGTACTTTCTTTCTTACGTTTTCTCATTTCCTGGCTGACAACGCATCAGTGATACCTTTGGTCTTTACCATCAGGTGGTTTGTCTGCTTGTTTGTCGACAATTAACATAAAGAAAAAATTCCCTAGCAGTTGCCTGCCTCCTTTTTAGGGTTCCATTGGCAAATGTCTAAAATGGCACTCGTATATATTTATTTCCTTAAATGAATTATCCCTAACATACACGTAGCGGTTTGAACATGAGTGGTTGATCATTGCTTGACTATCCTCTGGTTGGTTAATTGATTTCCCTGATTATTAAGACTTGGTTATTGACTATAACTTTGATGGCTTAAGGTTAACTATGAGTAATAACTTAAAACTTTGAAGAAAAAAACCCTACGGTTATTTTAATGCAGGAAGAAGCAGGACCAAGTGAGATGAGTGGCAGTGAAGGACTTGCGGCCGCAGCGGCAGAGTACGAGCGTTCGCACGCGCGGCCCCCGCCGCCCACCTCCAACTACACTACGACAGGAGAGGAGGGAGAGATAAATGTCCTACAGGTTATAACTTACCTCAATGACCTCTTTAATATACAGCTAATATTACAGCCAAACACAAAGAGTGCCACGCGTTTGTTAAAGTATTTAATAGTGTCAGTCGTTGAGAGCAAGCGCATTATGCAGTTCAGCTGCACTATAATTATTATTCTGTTATAATTCTGCCGAAACCACGTGATGGTTTGAGTTATAGACAGTGTCTGCTTTTCTCCAAATTTTAAAGGCGAAGAAGTATTGCAATTTATTATACTAGTACTTTGAAAGTTATGTGTTGTGTGTGCGTTGAAAGCTACTTCCCTTCCTTTCCTGTCATGATCTCCGAACGCACGTATATTAATCTGTGGTGATGTTTATGGTTCGAGCGCCAGCGTGACGTGCTCGTTGAAGATTGGAGAAGTGTACCACGATTACCGATGACGCTCACGCCGTACTGATACAACAGTTTTTGGCTCATCAAACAAACAGGCACGTGCGTTCATATTCCTTCCTTCTCTCTATCCCGCTGGAGGACACCACACCCTCCTGGTCCTTCGCGCTACTCGCTAAGTCTAACATGTTGAACATACTAACTTATAAAAGCCTGTTCACTCTCATCTGGAAGACACTCACATTGTAAGTAGCCGAATTGTTAGTATAAGGTCTGTTTACCCACCATACTCAGATATCATGTCGGCTGTTCGCGTGGGAAGCGGGTAGTTGGCGCGAGCGCGGGCGCGGCGTGTTGCGGCTGAACGATGCGGCCGCTGGTGGCGGCGCTGCGCGGCTAGTGGCTCGAGTGGCCGGGTCGCTGCGTGTTGTGCTCAATACTAAGTTGTGGCCCGATATGGTGGTCGAGCGTGCGGGGACGAAGTCGCTCAGGATCACTGCAGCGGACGCGCAACAACAAGTCAAGCTGTTTCTTATTATGGTGGGTACCTTTATTATGCTAAGTGAATAAATTCTAGAGCTCCCCTAGTGGCCGAGATTTAACCATAATAACGTTCCATTTCCAAAAATTTTGAAGTGAAACTTACCTAGTAACGTTATGATTTGAAGCTCAGTGAAACGAAAAAGCGGCAGTAAAAAGATACAACCGAATATATCTATAGGATTTAGCCTATGAGGGAATGATGTAGAATAACTAACACAATGTTTCATATTATGAGTTCTCCTTTTGCAGCAATGCTGCGTAGTCTCCCCACTTTTGTCTATTAAATGGTGTACGTATGTGTCCTTGTGTGCGCTTTGTACATTGTCGGTTTGAATTGAGAGAATAGGAGTCGTGTAGTGAGCATAATATCTATACTGCACTGTTTAATACTTTTACTAGACCGAGCGTTCTGCGTATGTATGTTTTTTAGTTTATAGTAGTACTTGTGTGATTCTGCATATTACGAAGCCTCGGCCGAAGGTGTCACAGGCAGCTTTGTTTACTGTTCACGTATATTATTAATGTGAATATTTTATCATTTTCATAATAAAATGGCAAAGAATTATACAAATATATAAATACTATATAAAAACCATAGCATTATTGGGAAGTTATTTCGACCAATATAATTTAACTCTTATTTATTAAAATATGTTACTTATGGAAATTAAATATAACTAAACTTAAATTAATAAATAAATTAAATAATATAAATAAACTTATTGCAACAGTAGTAAATTACACTCCTGCGAAACCGAGGCAGGTCACTAGTTTATTATATTATATAATATGTATATATAATTACAGGTACTACTAGCAACTACTAGCTATACGGCTTAGCTGGCTTTAGCTGAATTAAAAAAAAATGTTAAGTTTTGAATTGATCTTTATGCCGTTGGATCCAGGCGTATAATTAGGGTTTCACCATTGTTTCGCTGAATTGTATACATATAAAAGACCTGAAATAATAAACATCATAAACCATTTTACTTTCTGTAAAACCCTTATGCAAACAGTTTTTTTAACGATTGCAGAGTAGACTGACTGACTGTGACGGACGGACTTGTTACGTGACGGGTAATGTACCTGCAGGTTCCTTACGGGTTTTGTTTAAATTGTGTAATCTGAAATGGATGAGATGTGGACATTTTGTACAATCATACTCAGAACTATCTTGTTACAGGGCGCTCCCGGGGACATAATTCATTTACACAGAGCTCTCACCGCTCGCATCGCATGCAGTAAACGTACGGTGAATACTTGCAAACAGAACGCCACATCACAGAAGGCTGCCGAGAGGCTCGAGGCGGCTACAGATGACAACGATTTTCTAGAGCCGGAAAGATACACCAACGACGACGATATTAGCTATGACGATGACCAGCAGACCAGCGCGGGGAGCGACACGCAGAAGAACGAAAGTGATTTGGGTAAAAGGGAGAGACTCGATGTAGATGCAGATGAAAAGACTGACGAGGAGAAAACCCTCTTAAACACAGAATCAAACGAAGATAAGGAATCAAAAGCGATTAAACGCAAGGAACCCGTCGACGGCGAATCCTCCTCTAAGAGACAATGCCCTGAAATTTTAATAGATTGATCTAACGAATATTTTCATGATGCTACAGTGTCAAAATGTGTGAATATGGACTTGGTTCTTTTATTCAACTCTTTTGCTGAAAGCTTTGAAAATAGCAAAATAACTGACTAGATGTATTTATGATTAGATTATTGAAATGTAGTAGGTATGTATAATGAACAGTCGGTTTATTATTAGCGGTGGGTTGTCGAATTTCTTGTCCTGCAGTGGTTTCTTTATCCGTGAATATATATTTTAGTACAAAATAAATGAACTATGTTTTTGTAGTTGTTCGGTAATTTCTTGACACATTCCAATTTTTAAAAACAAATGCGTTAAGTATCATCATCGGCTGGAGCTGAATACCAAATACATTATGTACATGTGAATATTTTCTGAAAAGTACCAACCAATAAATATTATCTCATTTGTAGTTTTTATTTTATTTTGTTATTGTTTTTTGCAATGATTTCTGTGGGTGGTTTACTGAGACTGTTCTAACTTGGGTGTGAATTATAGTTTTGTTTATTTTACAATATCAATTTATAAACATTTCATGTTGGCTTAATATGACAATGTGCGTTAATATATGATAATGTTTCACGATATATCATTATCTACTTTGTACTATCCAAAGCTGCCAATTAGCTAATAACTTTATCATCGCTTAAAATTAGGTATGTGATAATTACACATTCCTTGACTTTAAATCTGAAGTATAATTTTGAGGTATTAAAAAGTCTTGTACAGGTTGTATTTATCGTAAATGCTATGGCCATGGAAATCGTCGATAGGAAGAAATATGGACTTATCTGTGACTAATCTTTTTTCATATTTTCTAGGAATTGTACACTTGTGAAAGAATAAATGGATAGATAAAAGTAATGTTTTATATTTATATATATATATATGTAAAGGTGAGAAAGAAAGTACTGGCTCTCAAGCCCCCAGCCGGAACACGAAGAGTCGTTTGGTGGCTGACTCAAGCAGGAGAGTGGTAGCTAGCCAGGCAGGCTTCACGGAAAGATAATAATATTAATGACTTAATAATAATACTGATAATATAATTGTTACGCGAAGCCCTACCACCAAGCAGGCTGGCTTCCGTCGACTCTTACGACACCCTGTTCTGCCAGCATAGGATTGAAGGCGATTTCCAGGCCGACTCAATACGGCCAAAACTATCACCATATCAAAAATGAGATATCATAGTAATAACCGTATTCAAAAGTTTAATTAGTAGCTGTAGAAAGCCTTTACTTGTTTTTTACCTTAATAGCTGACAAACAAGCAGGCGGGCCATCTGACAGTGTCGTTTCTACAGCCCAAGTACGTCTGTAATACTGAAGGCATGCCTAATACATTGCCGGAAAAGATGGTAGTCGGGGACGAGCCTATTACTCCTAACCCCGTCACCTCGCCTCGAACTTGTATCGCGGGATTACATTAGTTGGTACAGAGTCCAACTAATTCCGGAACGTGGTCTTTTGGGGATTTTTCATTCGTTGGTCAGCAGGGTGCACTATACATAGGATATGGATGGATTTTTATATATTTTTCTTTATTCAAAGAAATTGCGTTCTCCCTGCCACAGCCATGAATTGAACCTAAACCTTCGCAGTTAATAATACATATTGTAAGAAATACCTCACTCACGACCTTTAGTAGTACATCGATTCTAATCTAATCGATCTAACTGCATTGCAGTATGTTACGTTTCTTTATTTATAAAACATCCTTTATTCTGGGGCGCCATACATATTTGATGTAAACAATATTAATTGCTACCTGTGTAGAGATTAGTATAAAGATACGCTTGCGACCATAAAAAAGTAATAGAATAAATTGTTGCAGTATTAGTCTAGCTAGTCCAACAGTACCATGACCACCTATAAAACCGTCGATTCATTACGGCCTCACTTCGGCGCCCTGGCCCGAGGAGGGTACTTTGAACTCGGATTGAAAGTATTCAACCCTGTATCAAATAAAAAACGTTTGTTTCACAATTACTATAGAATATTAATTTTATTTCTAATACTTACGTATAACATACAGCATGTAATACGTGCGGTGCAGGTATGTGAGATTTGCCCATTTTGTAATTTTGTTACTGATGTATGTGTATTTATTACGTATGTGTTTCACGCTCTTGGCCTTTTCGATTACGAGGATAGATTGGGGTCCTGTAAAGGTTTCTAATTAATTAAAGCCAGCCATAACTTATTACAGGAGTGGAGTCTAAAAATTCTTAGGTTAGATATGGATTAACTTACACAGATACAGACTAAATGAGAACTTCACTGAAGGCTTATTGCGGTTTTAGTGCTAATTGGTGATATGAGAATTGTGTCCTAGCTATTTCCAGGTATCTGAAGCTTAGACCTCTTTAAGTTCTTCGACAAAGTCTAACAGTTGCTATTATACAATAACAGGTACATCCTGACTACTTAATGTGTCATCTTAAGGTCCTACTACCTACGTAAATTGCTGACATCTTGTCTCTACCGATTATCCCAGTTACATCCAACTTCTAGGATAAATACAAGATGTAGGATTGATATTTCTTTACATTAATAGCCTAGAGACGAGTACGAAAGCTCCATGATGGTAAGTGGTCAATACATACACTTCATACTGAAGGCATTACAATGGCTGAGAAAAAACAAATACGCCGAATAATTGGCTCTACAACTTACGAATACGTTTTACGCTTGATTTTAGGAGAGTTATTAGCTAGCCAAGGCAGACACAGAACCTTACCATGTATGAGTAATTTCAAGATTAAGGCGGTCAGTACTTCATGATTTTCAAGGAAGATACATAGTGCTATTCATTTGGGTATTGGCCTGCAGGGTACACGATGAGCGAGAGAGGATGACTTGGATTCAAGTTTTAATGAACCCTCTTACTAACTATAAACTTACATTATAAACAGAGAACCTGTACAGTTTTTAAATTTAACTTTATAGGTTCGACACAGCACTGAACAGATGGTGGATACATTGTTTATACTGCTGACGACACTAAACACACTAGGGAAACATATCGCCTTTAACGTGCGCGCCCGCCGAATACATCGCATTGTCGGCATGATGGATGGTCAGTACTGTTTGTTTCAGCCAACCATAGGTATGTAGTGAAGTACACACATCAAAAAACTGTAAGCAATGTTGCTTGTACATGTGTACGAATTTGGTTTTTTTGGTATGGTTTTGCATATTATAACGTTTGTATTTTATTATTTAAGTCAGCGATCCCCAACCTGTGGTAAGCATACCCCAAGGGGTAAAATTACATTGGTAGTGACAGAAATACTGAAAAGGTAAAACAGTTAACTTATTTAAGCATTATTATAATGTATTATGTAGTGTAAGTGCGAGACCTTAATTAAAACGAGACATTTTTAGGAGTAGATATGAAGTTTTCATGGGAGGGGAGCAACTGTTCTTTCAATTGTTCTTTTAAATATATAAATAAATAATATTATGTGTAGCGTACTATACGTAGTACAAACTAAGATACCTAAACAACTTAACTTTTTTGAACTAAAATTAAATTACTAAATAAAATTAATTTGTTGCAAAAAATTGGATAATTTAATACGAAGTGTGGCCTTCGATGTAGTTCTAAATTTGTCGGCACCCATTATTCATAGAATCGATGAGTTTATTCCTGTTATCCAGTGGCAATCGTTCAAAATAAAAATTAGCAAAATTTTCAGCTGTTGGGTTAGTGTCACGCAGCACTAAAACACGTCTCTGGAGAATACCCCATGTGAGTTCGATGGGTTTGAGGTATAACTAACGATTTTGAACTAATTTGCAGTTCTTGATAGTACCCGCCCATGCCATAACTGTTGAGGCGCTGCCGCTGTATGGATGAACTTACAAGACGTACCTCAGCAATTTCATCGCTCCCGGGTTCTTGTTATGTGTTCCGTACACCATTCATTTCGACGAACGCAATTCCCGTGTCGAATATATGGGCACCTGATTGAGTGTAGTGCTGATTTGAAGGCTAACAGCAACACCACATGAGTTTTGTAGGTTTAAACCTATATCTCGGGCGTTTAACATCAGCCGACGTCATGGACTCAGTTGTATATATCGTTGTTATATGTACCTTGCGAAATCGATTTACTCTATCCGCGGCCTGGGTGCTGCTCAGCGGGGTTAACGCTTCTGTTGACTCCAAAATACCGTGACAATTGACACTGATTTCTTCCCGCTTTCAACATCCCTACTCATTGCATTCATCTGCTGTCAAACGACATCGCTCCACGACGTAAAGAATGCCTCACAATTCAATTCTGGCGAAAACTCTTAAAATTATTGTTAAAATTATTAAATCAAGACGTTTAGTCTTGATTGACCAAATTTCATTTAGCAAAGAAAACATTTAAATTTCAACAAATGTAATTGCTTTTAATTTTATGAAAAAATAATTATGTTATCTGGAACAAAAAAGGGTACATACTTACGTGTAGTAAGAAGAAATATAATAATTGGTTAATAAAATTTGTACAATTTATAGCATGATGCATGTTGCTTAGAATTCTTTTGATGAGTGTAATAAATCTTGGCTTATTACATTCTACTTGTACACTTCGACTAGATTGTGCGTGACATTAATTTTGTGTACGCTAGAATATTCAACAAAAATTAATAATTTTGCACTTATTTTTTTTATAGTTGTCTCGGTTAATAGGAATTTGAGTGAACTTGCTACATAATAATAATATAATTAACACTACACCCCCTGCTAGAATTCAAAATTAATCGAATTTGACGGCGACACAATAATTAAAATATTGAACACAACTAAGATTCAATAACTTATATACTATAATCTCTCAACAAAAAAGTTCTTCGGTCGGAATGCTTCGTTCAGAAGGTAGTCTCTACCGATTAGGCTATTATTATTGCTTGTAATATCCTTGTAGTACGAATAAAAAATTTATCTACCGTCATAGACTAAGTATTAGTAGGTTTATACATATCAAGGAAGCAGCCCTATTACGTAGATATTGTAAACGTTGAAATCTAAACACATTGTTTTCACTTTTGAGTCTATTTTTAAATCGGTGTTCGCATAAATTCTATTACGTATGAAACGTATAATATTTTTTGTATATTATATGTTGATTATATTGACGACCCTTTGTTACTTGCAAACTCGACTGTGGTTAAAGTTTTGTTCGAATGTTGTTTCTATTCTGATTTGTATTGTATGTAAGGTATTACGTGTATATGTGCATGGAAAAAACCGTAAGCGTTTATTATAATTGTATTATTTACTTATTTGCGCATTAGGCACTAAAATATTCAAATTATTTTCCACAGGCGATCTTTTCACAGCTCAGAACACGTTTCATGAAACTGTATTAAAAACAAACGCGGTGGCGATGTCTAGACTCCTGACGTTGTACCATGCCGCTATATTTCTGTGCAGTGGGTTGTGGACAATATTTCCAATAGTGAATAGGGCACTGGGATACGTAATTGAGTTTACCGGCTATTTTCCATTCGACACAAGAGAATCTCCAGCGTAAGCACATGTTGATATTCTCATAGAGTACATCATTATAACCTATAATAGTCGCACTGCTAAATGCGGATCTTCTCTTACCATGAGAGAAGTAAAGGCAATATCTAGTGCGAGTTGGCAGACTCCACACAGCTTTGAGAACGCTTTTTAATCCACAATTGCACAGTATTATCATAATTTATGGGTTGATTGTTCTTTTTTGCATAGAATAAGTTAATGCTTGTCAATAATCTTTCAATACGTTTTACAAAGATTGTGCATTTATGTCACATTAAATGATGCTTGTTGTTTTCCAGTTTTGAATTGGCTCTGATGTATATATCTGTTGTAATACTGGTCCAAGCGTATGGCAATGTCACAATGGACTGTACTATCGTAGCGTTTTACGCACAGGCAAAGACGCAGCTCCAAATGATCAGATTCGATTTAGAACACTTTAATGACTGCGATAACATTAAGCGGGATGAACGTGGATTAATTGTTAATAAACGTAACTTCTATAGTGATTTGGAGCGGAGCTGTTCCCATGTTTTAAAGGCCAGGCTGTTGCGTTGCGTGAATCATTATGAGCAAGTTGTATGGTTGGTAAAACTAGAATATAATTACTTTATATGATGTACCTTCTACAAAGCACAATACATTATTTCATAATTGATTATTATGTAATACTATTTTTGACAAATTATTTAGTAATGTTACACTAAAAAAATTCTAGGCTTGTTACGGAGGTAGAGTCAATTTTTGGCGAAGCAATGATTATTCAATTAATTGTAATGGCATGGGTGATTTGTATGACTGTGTACAAAATTATTGGTGTAAGTATCAACATTATATTCTAAATTATATTTGACTTTTTATGATTTCTATCAACATGTACAGCGTCACGGGCAATAAATGTATCATTTTCCTTCTTTTTATTTAAAATTAACGAACGATTTTAATAACCAGTACTAATAATATTATTTATTTAAGTATTACTTCCGACGATAGTAAAAAAAAACGGACTCAATAAAATGCTTGCCAGAATTGAATTAAGAAATAAATTAAAAATTGAATTAAGCATTCTTTGCCGGTCTTCCCTTAGTGTATACTGAACAACAACCATGTTTGTATTTTATACAAAAGATATAATTACAATATTGTCATGAAGATTAGCGAAAATTTGACAATAAATATACGACACACATAATAATAAAATTCAGAACAATAGAGCCGCCATATAACTGCAACTGACAAGAAAGAAGCGTTTCGATTATATTAGGCAATTCTCGCCCTTAACCCTTAGTTGGGATTAACGAGTGTGTGACTGTGATAGTTAACTAAACTAAGGTTGGAGAGTGTTTTTGTTAATAGTGCAATACAATCATTGGTGAACTATTTTGGTATTCTAGGATCTGTGCATGCTGCTTAACAAAATTTTTATGGCGAAAATTTTTTTTAATTTGTGAAAGAAAAGGGATTCGGTTATTCACTATCATCATTCTGCCCATTCCCCCTTGTACACTTGTATTGCCAGGATCTGTTATAAATTAAGTGGACCTTCTGCGTAACTTAAACAAGTCAATGTAATATTGTTGTTTTCAGCTGAGTATACTATCAGCGGAGTTTGTCTCCTTGGCTGTGTATCTTGGGTGTATGCTGGCTCAACTGTTCATTTATTGTTACTATGGTACACAATTAAAAGTTGAGAGTGAGTCTGTGAACCAATCTGTATACAGTGGCGACTGGTTGTCCCTGTCTCCACGCTTTCGTTCTAACCTGTTAATTATCATGGAGAGATGTCATCGTTCCATCGTCCCAAGTATTGCTTACATCGTACCCATGTCTTTAGAAACTTATATAGCGGTATGTAATCAGCATATCGATTATGGTAACTTTACTTGCACAAGCCAAGATGCAAAAAGACAGCGCTCAACTTCATGTCTGCACAATTTTTTGTTTTACAGATCTATTTACCTACTTCTAGGCTTTAGAAACAGATTCACTTATTGCAATTACTGCCCAAAAGTATTCAAATTTATTACTTTTCAAATTTATATTCTATGTCTCGGGAACATTTTTTTTGCTGAGATATAAATAATGCCCCTAAATATATTATGTTAGAAATGTGTCAAGTATCATTACCTACATTTATTTAGTGGCTTCCCCGTGATACGAGCACAAACAGGCAGAGCATTTCACGTCAGACTTATAGAGGTAGAGCAGATTACCATTTTACGTACGCTTTTAGCATAGATTACTTTAATAATAAATAAAATAAACGAGGCTAATGCCTCGTTTTCCAGGTTTACTTGGTAAAATTTATATATATTTCGATCACATCCCAGTTAATGACAATTCATTTCAAAATTTCGAAAAAATAATTATGTGCACAGAATTGATCTCCGTCAAACTGGAAAGTAATCGTTCAAAGCACCTGGCTGTAAATGTTTTCTAATTAGCTTATTTACGTTGATTACAAATGATTCACCGACGCTTACTAAATGTAATTTCTGGTAATTTAAACGAAAACATTGTTACGGAGTAGAAACAAAATTATGTTCTTTGAATTTTGTTTGTTCAAAAATATCATGACACCATTGAATCGTTTAGATAATTTATATTTATCCTCACCAAACATTGTTTATACAACAGACATAATGACGTATGATATAAGAGAAAAAAAGAAGATAAATATATATTTCTGTTTACTGTAATATCATTTTGTAATTAACATTATTACAACACTAGAATTATATATGATATAATAAACTTCTAAAACGACTGTTAACTTAGATTTTGGAATTCTCAATAACATTGTTATTTATTGTTTCAGGTCATAAGGTCGTCCTACACGCTGTTTACATTTTTAGAACGAAAGTAGAGTCCGGACTGCCGCGCCAAGCGATGCCGAACTTTTATAAAACTCACGGTATATTCATTTAGAGTTCGGAAAATAACAGCTTTAAAAAACAAAAAAAATGTGCCATT
>DWPT01006045.1:0-11755 GCA_018251895.1 Agathymus mariae mariae
TACTAAAAAGTATATCTATTGTGTACAAGAAATCTACACGTTACATTTTTGTAATAAAATCACGATTCATATATGTAACTCACATTATTTATATATTTATTTCATTTATAATATAGTAAGTAGGTAGAAAAACTTTATTAGACGAATGAGTTATAAAATTAAAACAGATTTTGAATTGGCACATCAGACCAAATTTGAACTCGGCGAGGTGTTGGTCGGTATTTAACACCCCTAGTTGTTTGCAGCGTCTGATAGATAATTTAAATTAAAGGTGACTTAATTTAAGTGAGTCTTTTAATTTTCTCAACTCGATTACTGGTGACGCCGATGCTCTCCCTTCTTCTTTAGGCTTAGGATAGGTTAGGTCTTAAACGCCGAACTGTTGCTGTATTTGTTACCGTTCAAATATCGTTTATTATTACATCATGCGTTCACTTTTATTATTTCAACCAGTCATTTCAATCTTATTTTCTTACAAAGAGCTCTTTAATATCATTCGGGGAAGTCTGGTTGGCTTTTTCATTTGTGTCAAGGGCTCCTAATATCCTGTTTAAGAAATTGTTAAACATTTTCCTCGTGTAAACTTGTTTAATGCTTTGGATTTCGAAGCAATTATACATTTACAATTTCTTACGTTCTTACATTGATAACAGTTGAAATAAATACGTTAAAAAATAAACACAAATCCTTTTTTAATTAAACAAAAAAAAAATTGTAATTTTCTTACGAAAAATATTATAAAACGTCAACTTTTTTTGTATTAAGTAATTCAATTATTAAAACTTAAAAAAAAGTTATAGTTTTACAATCGTTCCAGAAGTTGGAGAAGTGAAAAACGTTTTTATTTTTAGGATAAGTTTTATTTTCAATAGCTAAAGTTACTCAACGGTGTAGAATTTTTCGACGGAATTTATTGGATCGTATGTCGGTACCGAGAAGTTGTTCATAATCTATGAAATGATTGCCCTTAGCGTGTGCGCGGACTTGCAAAAAACGCCCTTTGTTGATGCCCAGCTGGCGTTTCCGGGCACTTTGCCTGTGTGGTCAAGGGTGAACCTATCATATTTTGATTATAACATGACACGTGGAATTCTAAATGAAACTTAAAGGGAGATTTTTATATATAACACTTGTTAACTGACACTGAACATTTAAAGTTGATGAAATAAAACCAAAGTTGAAGGAAAAAATTTTTTTCTTATTCTTTACTGATACTGTTTGTCACAATATTGTGTGTATATGTGTTTGTATTTTCCCTTATCTGCATCGAAACACTAGAAATACCAACATTTGTAAGGATAGGACTGAATTTCGCGAAACCATTTGTTTCCTAAAAATACCTAATTAAGAAATTAATTAACATATTAAACAATTGATTATTTATTATCTATAGTTTATGTCTATATGTATTTCTCGTAACAAGTCAAGAACGGCTTGACTTATCGTGTTGAAAATGGGTTTTTTAATGAGAACACGTGATTGCACAAATGGTAAGCTGTATCAAAAATCAGTAGACCTAATGGTGTTTAATCAAGACAACAAATATACAATTTGAAACAATCATTTAGTAATACAATTCATTGTTCAACCCAACTTAGTCGGGGAGGCCGCCAGTTAGATAGATTTACATTATCATTTGCTTGAAATTTTAAACAAATTTCCACTACTATCCCAAAGTTTATGTCTTATTGTTTGGTAAAACAAACGATTTAGTTACTAAATTCTAATAATTGGAAGGGGATCTTGCATTCGTAAATTTTGGGAATAATATCAAACGGACTTAAGGTATGAAATGAAGAATTTAGTGACGAATTTGACTGGAATTTGAAGGAATATTCAATGGACTTGTACTTGTAGAAGTTAATGTAAGACAGAACTTCGATCATAATCTAAATGGGAAATGAACTAGATACAGAAAAAGTATTGCACTCGTACAAGGCGTTTTAAGATAAACATAAGTTGAAAATTTAAATTGATGATTTATTGGACAATTTTTTACACACAATATGTATATAAAAGTTGCTTCCATTTTTACATATTCTTATTTTTTCTTTATTCAAAACGTAAATGAGATGCTTTGAGATAAGTGCTTTCTTTTTTTACTTTCTATTTGCTTTCTTTTTTCTCATTTCTTGGCCGACAACGCATCAGTAATACGTTTGGTCTTGCTGATGTCCATGGATGATCACTTACCATTAGGTGGCTCGTTTGTCGGCAATTAACATAAAAAAGTAATAGTAGAAATGTTCGACCAATATGTAAAAAGGATTCAGAATAATTTTTATCTTTATGTTTAGAATAACGATTTTTATTATTGATTTATGTTAATTAAACTGAAATTGTATGTATGGAAATATGTAATTGAATTTTACTTTATTTATATATTGTACATGTAAGATTAAAAATGAAATATATTTTCTTCTTAAACTGTAAATACACAAATAAACAAACAGAAAATATTGAGAAGTTAACGCCAATTTTTTTCAAATTTGTACCAGAGTAATTACGTGTTAAAATGACTTATAAAATATGTACCACAATATATACTATAGATATCGTGCACGACGACATTATAATTGTTAGTTCTCACAAGTTCCAATTAATATTATTTGAGCCAAACGCACGGACGGCGAATATTTATGGGGCTGTTTTATCGTGCTACAACTTCCGGCAAAAAAATAAATAGTATTCATTATAATAATGGCACTGGACATTTTCAGGGTCAGGGTATGGAAAACCTTGAATATACAACAACTATGATGCTACAATATATAGACCTCTATAGGCTATCGCCGTCATATAGTTATGACGAAGGTTAGAGGTCTTTACAATTCAGTCAATTAAACTAATAATTTTTTTTTAACAGCTTCATTTGTAATAATAACTAACTGCCAGTCTCGATTTCGTTTGGGCTAAACAATTAGATATATATATCCAAGCAAATGTCCACCCAGAATTATGTTTATTTCAAACGATAAAAAAAAACAAACAAATCTGTGTTGTGATTTCCGGGAATTACGTTTGCATACACACAAACTCACAAAATTCACACTGTCTTTATCATATTAGATAGATAAAAAATAATAATAATAGATAATTAATAACATAACATTAATCGTTTTAAATTTTGTTTATACTTAATTATGCTTATGTTAATATAATGTAAAAATATATTTCCTTCAAAATTATTTTCGAACCCATAAATTAAATTTTTATATGTCTAGTAAGTTACAAAAACGAGACCGGTTAATTGCGTACATGATAATATAATATGCAATTTATTAGTCATTTCACTAATTCCTAGAAAACAGAAATACATATATATTAATTGCTTTATACGTTTGTCTGGAGGTGACTTGACTACTGTAGTCTAGTAAAAAATTCACTTTTACTATTAATCTGAATAAACTATTCTTAGATTAAAATTATATCAGTAGCATTTTCCATTTGGTTTGATTTCATTCCGTGTTCGTTGGTATGAGGATTGCTTAGAACTCACCTCACCTGCGAGGCTGCGTCGCCCACTAAATCGTCATTTCGTCATTACAGCTTATAGCTGTCCCACTGCTGGGCTCGAGTCCCCTTTACAATATCTTTGTATAGTATTGAATTTTACTGATCTGGGATTGAGTCTGATGACGATCAGCGGATTTTGATGGAATCTCATCTTATTTTATTACAAAATATCTAGAAAAACTAATTCTCTTATAAGATTCATTTAATCACCGCCATCATCGTCACCACACAAAATTCGTCAAGTACATGTTCGTCCTCACAAAATGATAAAGCTTGAAGTTGCTAGGTTATATAATATATTTATAAACCATATATGTAATTCATATAGATATATTTGTTTGTGATGCGAATCATCCATTTCGTTTGTGTGACACTGTGTTGTGTATTTTTCCAGGAGCTATCAATCGAGCGGCTTATAGAGATGGAGTCCCTGGTGGCGGACACCAGCGAGGAGTTCCAGGTTCTCCGGGTGGGGCCCGAAAGCAACGTGCCACCGCGGTACCGCGCGCCCGTATCCAGCCTTTGCCAAATAGGTGAGTCAAGTTGTATCTTACTGATATCATCGTCGTGTTCAAACATATCTTGTCTGTGTTGTTAAAAATTAATAAAAAAAAATATAAAAAAAAATATATTTCTAATGTACGTCAATTAAAATTTACATAGATATAGTCAAAGAAATAGTTCTAAATAATGTTTGGGATAATTACGTTAGCGCTCAAGTCGCACGTAGCAATGTGGAAAATTACGAAAACTCAATTCAGATATACTCTAGCGCTTATATAGGACAGACAGACAATTTATAGAAAAGTAAAAAAAAAAACATTGCCAATTACAAATACAATAAAATATTCATAATGAATTCGATAAAAATACATTACACCTGAAATGTCTATATAAGTTCGCATTTTATATTTTAATAAAGACAGTAAGTCATATAAATTGCTAAAATTGCTAAAATTGCTAAATTTGTTACGTGTTATCTTTAGCTATAGCTGGTTCCGAATAAAGGTATGAATATAATAAAAATATATAAATGATTATTATTTGTTGCAAAGGTTTTATGACGTAATGTTAACGTAAACAGAATTCCATGGCACAAAAACTTTACTCCATCATAATAATACACAGACCAGTGTTCAAAATGTATAAGTATGCATAGTTCTTAAACAGGTTTCTTGACGTTTGTCCACTATGACGTGTACAAGATAAATAAAATATCAATATGCAAATGGTAAATTCCATCCATTATTAAATTAATATATTCAGTACAAGCACCACCTAGCGCCGGCGACTTGGTCCGCGTGGTGTCCTTCGAGATTTACGACATCCTAATTGTAAATATTACTAATAAATATTAGCTATGGCTCTTGCTTCAGGAGTTCAGTCCGAGAGCGTTACATAAAGACGTAAGATTAATTTAAATTTTCTTATTACAGTACTGATGAGTATATTAATTGTATATATGTATGTTGTATTATTAATTATTTATTATAAGTACATACATTGGTATGTATGGATATAAAAATATTAGTCATCTACCACACACGCTCACCATTCCGATAGGTTGACTGGCAGAGTATGACATTAAGCTGTACATTAAAATGTTAAATGATAATATAAAGTTTTACATAACTCAGGTAGTCAAAGGCACATCAGTATTATTGTATTAAAAAATATCGTTTAAGTAAAGTATTGGCTTAATTATGTTTTATTGGTTATGAAGTCAGCACTGAATGGATTAGTCAGTCGGTTCCCAGTCACCACACAGACTTCCGCATCACCCTCGAGGTACTGTGTAAGGAATGCGTTTTCATTGTTTTACTTGTCGGGTATCCATCCGTCCAGTGAGCCGAAACATGAAACGTTACCAGACTAAATGTAACCGTGTTTGTACCACGTACTCGTATACCTCTCATACCAAACAAAGGCAAGCGCTCAGAGCCGCAAGAGTTGACCTTCGATGCAGCTGACATTCAATTATTGCTGCTTGCTCCAGTGTTTGTCAACTTGATATTTTTTTTTTGCATAAACAATAAAATTACATCTATCAAGTTTTGTTACTATCACAAGGAAATACTTAAATTATTGCTTATAAAGATGTAATAAAAATTAGATAAAAAAAAATATCGATATAAAATGTTTTGATGACTTAACAAAACCTGCTTTCAATATATATTTTTAAAAAGATTTATTCATCGTACCTGCTTTATTATTAAGATTAGATAAGATAGATAGAATTTTAATTTTCTGTGTTCTGGAGTCTGTATCTTTTATGTGATAGTTGCAAACTATAACACAGTGCGACAGATTTAATAACGACCAACTAGCTAAGGCATATATGGTCACCGCCGCCCATCTTCAACGACGCACGCAACAATGACCCAGCAGCGGTGTAAGCGATGCCTCGTCGGTAATAATACTGTACTGCAACTGAAACATATTAATACAATTTTGGGGATGATTTTTAAAGGCTGGTAGCTAAAGATGCAGTCAGAAAACCCTACAATCCAATAAAATACTAATCGGATTGCGCGCTAAGGGACTAAACAAAATTGATCTCAGGTCATTGCTTCCTCTGTTACGTAGCATGAGAGGTTGGCTCCAACTTGAGGATGGAGCTAGCTAGAAGTTGTACCTCGAGTACCTATGACTATTACTGTCTGTCTACTTCTGCACTTATAATTCTAAAGTATGTATATGTATATATATTATTTAGTGAATTTCTCCAAGACAATTTACCTGTCTAAGATCAACTATTCATGCATGCATTCATTAATCTACCGTATGCTTCCCGCGTTTTCGTATTACATAATATATACAGCAAATTCCACGGTAATCATTTTATATTTTTAGTGACTTTTAAAAACATACTTTTTATTGTTCCTATTTAAAGAAAAATGTTTTTGCTGTTTGATATTGTGCAATCTAAAGTTTTCTATTTGATTTTAATCGTCTGTATGAGTATACGAATATGATATGTGGCAACGAATGCACGGTATCACTATACTACAAAGGTGATTGTTGGTGATGTTTTCAGGTAACAAGCAAATCGCTGCGCTGGTGGTGTGGGCGCGCGACATCCCGCACTTCAGCCAGCTAGAGCTGGATGACCAGGTGCTGCTCATCAAGAGTTCCTGGAATGAGCTGCTGCTTTTCGCCATCGCCTGGAGGTCCATGGAGGTGAGTTTTCGACTTGCTACGTACGAGCTCTTAATAGTTTTTGTTAGTTAAAAGATTCCTAGACTTGAATGCAAAGTGCAGCTTCCCATTCTAGGCAACTTTTGAACCTAGAAATAATAATTTCTGGACATTCCTATTATATTTGAATTTTGCATTACAATTGGATACTGTCGGATTTTAAAATTATTAATCTTTTATTAATATACCATATCTATTACGTATGGATATGGTATATGAATAAAGCAGAGACGATGACAAATCTGTAAATGGTATTTTTTCTCGTCTGACTGTTTGTTATTTAATGACTCTAAATGTAACGGAATGATTTTAAAGAAATTACGTGTGGTCTTAAAAGTAATACTTTTACGAGAAGAGAAGAGGGAAAGATCTTTTTATGTTTACGATTTGCTGGGCGTCAAAATATGAACATGTCGCATTTTGAAAGAGCAATAATTGCAAATAAATAAACGTTTACACACTCACACCCCCGCACTAGGATACCCTGTGTTGCAGCTGGCATGGACATACACACATATGACATCACAAACACCCGCGACCCGAGAACAAACATTTATCTGTCACATAAATGTCTTCCGCGGCCGGGAATCGAACCCGGGCCCCCTCGCTCGGCAGGTAGGGTCACTACCAACTGGGCTATGGGGTCGTCAAATTATATGAAACTATATTAAAATATATATATTTATTTAGATAAAAAAAATCGTGAGCCGTACAGCGGTTTAAGTGTGCGTCAGTAATGGATATTAAACGTTTTTGACGATTTAAAGCGTACAAAATTGTAATTCGGAATTATTTGTAGTTTTGTATAAACACAAATTATGGATAAGCGATTTTAAAAATAAATAGTCTCCACGGGTTTTTTGATAGTGTCGAAAAAAAAAATTCTGTTTTAAAAAATATATAACCTACAGGCTTGAAACTTCGATAACATATAATATTGTTTGTACCAGTATTATACACTTTATATTCAGTATAATTTCCATTACAATAGAGAGAGAAATATCGATGCAAAATTTACGATCAAACATTTTGTACATTGACTATAATATTTTATATCGTTACAAAATACATTTAATTTGTTTTTAGAATACTTATTTGAGAACAATAATTTAAAATTTTCCTTTTAGTGCTAAAATAAATAATTTATCACGATCGCAAAAGCGAAAGCAAATAATATATAGTTGACCTCGTGGAAAACAGCTGAATCAAAGATAAAATACAATCATATAAAAATAATAATAATTTTGACCATTTCCAGTACCTAGAAGACGACAGAGAGAACATGGACGGCACGCGGACGGTGGCGCCGCCGCAGCTCATGTGCCTGATGCCTGGTAATTATAACACGCATACGCACACACACACGCACGCGCACGCACGCACGCACGTGATTTACAGTTTCATGATACCACATAGTGACAAGTGAACTTTATATTTCGCAAGATACATTTAACAAACGGCCGTGGTTACTGGAAGACCATTGACTATTAGGTATTTCGCGAGACTCACGTCCCCTCTCGACAATGTTTTCGTTGGGGCCAATGAGTTTCTATTGCTTAACTTGGTTAAACTTAGCCGTCCTCACTGAACTAATGTTGTCGTCGCATGTGAATGCTGGCGCCATCTAGCGAACCACTTACGAACTATATGTACACAGTTTAGTAACTAGTTATTAATGGTACTATTATGATAGAGAAGCAGTGATATTCTAGTGGGTTGAACGTAGGTATCTCGCACGCGAGACGCGAGTTCGAACATTGCGCGCAACTTGTAATTTTTCAAAGTATGTGCGTATTACAAATTAATTATCACTTGCTTCGATGATGGAAAACATCTTGAGGTATATACACACCTGAGAGTTCTCCATGTTGTTTTCAAAGGTGTGTGAAGTCTGTCAACACGCACTTGACCAGGGTGGCTGACTATGGCCTTAATATCACATTCTGAAAAGAGTTCTGAGCCCAACAATGGGACAGTGAGCCAACAATGGGACAATATGAGTTGTAATGATAATGATTACGAACTAATATTTAGTAGAACAGGACAAGTGTTTAAGTGTTATGATGGGAGTGTCAATAGAAAGTAGTAATGTTGGTGTGTCTGTCAGGAATGACGTTGCACCGCAACTCGGCGCTGCAGGCGGGCGTGGGGCAGATCTTCGACCGCGTGCTGTCAGAGCTGGCGCTCAAGATGCGTTCGTTGCGGATGGATCACTCGGAGTACGTCGCTCTCAAGGCCATCATTCTGCTCAACCCCGGTACGTGCGGTCGTTTTAGTGCTCCGCAAACTGGGACTGGACTGTGTCGCTGGTTGTGAACATACTCGCGTGTATACAGCACCCCGCAAGTATATATTAGTGATACTTAAAATTGTGATGTGCTGTGTGCCAGCGGAAACAGTAAAGAGTACCTTCAGAAGGCATTCTCTGAGAACATGTTTGGATATGCAATAAGGTACAATTTTGTATAAAAATCCGTAATATGTATCAAAAACAGCTTGGCTTTCTACTACTGGTGTAACGGCTTAAATTGTGGCCAGTCATTAATTACCATAGTGTTTGTTGTGTTTGGGAATGGGAATTATTAATAGTACTACTTTACCTTATTTTATTTGATGATTCCCTGATAATTTTGCATTGGTAGATAATAATTTTTGTTATTGAACGGCACACGTTTCGATTGCACTCTTGTGACAGTCTTGCACTTGTCCGTAGGTTAGATCCCGTTGGTAGTGAAGCTTACTTATATTATATGTAGTTTTAAGATCTTCCTACCTCTTACCTTCCGCAAAACGATTATCAGCGTATTTTTTTTTTAAACAATTGGCAAACTGCGCTACGTTTACTTAGCAGTGAAACAACACAACACTTGTTTGGAATAGCCTATATAGAAAATTTTTCAAGCTACTCATATCAACATTCCCTTTTTATTTGTTTTTAAATTCACAATATCCAGTATCCGTTGTATTGTCTGTATAATATGCTAAGCTCAGTACTTTGATATAATTGTAAATATAAATAGTAATTGTAAATTAATCCTACTCGGGTCCTTCATTAACGTGTTATAAATAAACAAATAAAAAAAAGTGCTCATTAAATAAATGTTATTTTTAATTATTTCAGATGTTAAAGGACTGAAAAATCGACAGGAAGTTGATGTTTTGCGAGAAAAGGTTTGTATGTCAACTTTATTTATTTATTATGTTATACATAAGTAATTATAAAAAAATAGGTTATTAAAAAGTAATAATAATGTATATGAAAAACAGTTTTTACCAATGAACATTTTATTTAAACATATTCTCCCAACAATTGAACACATTTAGTCCATCATTCATTAGTTTACGGGTTATTTTTGGAAAAAATGTTCTATGTGACTGTACGTGTAGGTATGTGACAGTAAAGTTATGAACACATATTTAAATATTCATTTATTAGAAAAAACTTATAGACTATAAAAAAGTGTATTGTAATATATTTTGGATTATACACACATATCTTTTTGTGGTCTAACTATGAATGACTATGTTTCAGATGTTTTCCTGCCTGGACGAGTACTGCAGGCGCGCGCGTGGTGGTGAAGAGGGCCGTTTCGCTTCACTGCTGCTGCGACTACCGGCTCTTCGCTCCATTTCGCTCAAGAGCTTTGAGCACCTGTTCCACTTCCACCTGGTGGCCGACGGCAGCATCAGCGGATTCATCCGCGACGCGCTACGCAACCACGCGCCGCCAATCGACGCCAACTCCATACTATAATTTCACAGTGCACCACTGGTCCGTCACTAGTGCCCGTCAACTTCAATACATTATTTATTAGTCATAAGCAAGTGCGAACGGGAATGTACTAGTAGCGACATCTATCGTCAGTACTTTTACCAACGTGTTCTGTCAGTATGCGCGATATTTAACAATGGGAAATACTAGTAGCGACATCTATCATTAGTAGTGTCTTCTACCAGCGCGACAACAGCGGACGCTTGATTGGACAGTCAAAACGGAATGTAGGCCAGTAGTGACTCCGCGTTAATTGTATTTTCTTGCAGAAAGCTCACCAGCCCTTAATGACCATTTCAACAGTACGTCGACGTTACCAGTATTCATATTGTCTGAAAATGTAATTCCTAAGTGCATCTCTTACACCGCCTTGCGGGGACGTTATAAGGACCGGACCCGGTGTCAAATGATCGAACAGAGCGCTCGTATCGTCTCTTGCATGATACTAGTACATGTAGTTGATCAGTCACATAATGTCAATACATTACACTTCATTCAATGTCAAAAGTGGGCGATCGAATTGTACATTTGTAAATGTTGTTATTGTCATTTAACTCGATGCTGACTCCACATATAATATCTTCATCGTTCGTTGTTCACCGAAGGCCTCCATCTCATATCCGGATGCACTACAGTAATCTTGTTGGTGTTATTAATGTCTTTCAGCAATCGGCGTATCGTGGCTGTCATTTAAAAAACAGTAAAGCAAAAATAAGGCATAGTTAATATGTAATTCCTTACTACACAGTATTTTCAAGCTTATATCGTGCGGTATAGAAACATGACAGACAAAGTATGAAGATATACGAGAAATATTGGTTACTTAGAGGGACAGTACTAATGTTAATGTGTGAAAGTAGCATTTAGTACCTTCGAGACCTGGCCAACTATAAAATCAGTAGTGCAGTACCCCTCTATGTTTATCCTTGAGAACAAACGCGTTCTGACGTCATCGATCAAATTGCATGACGATTGAACGACTGCAGGTCAGCTTTAGACGTGAACCGACATTTTTAACATACATCTCAATTACCAGTGACTAGCCCAGTAGATATATAAAATATTTTCAATAATTAGCACGAACAAAACCTTATTAATCAAAGTCAAAATTTGTATCGATGTTCTCACGCGCAAACCGTAGCCACAAGCTTTCACAGTTATCCAATAAATTTAAATTCTCGCAAAGTACGTATGAATTAGGGATGTTATGGATATGATATTTCGGATCCGGATATGGATACGGATATATGAATCATATTTTACCGGTTT
>DWPT01006046.1:0-11754 GCA_018251895.1 Agathymus mariae mariae
GAAATAAAAACTGTATTTCATAATGATTTAAATATGTTGACTTTTATTTGTTTTCTTAATTTTTTTATAGTGGTCTCCAACTTTTGACCGGTAGTGTATATCTACGAAATGATTGCCGATTAAACATATTGATTCATAATATTACAGATAACTTTCTATAGCACAGAAGATTAGTCATAGTAGCGCCCACTCTAGTGTAGTGTATTCAACCTGATTGAAACATGGGTGTCAGATTTGTTAGCGGGCGGCAGAAAAGAACATGACATTAGGTCAAGTAATTGATAAATTTAAGAATTTTGATTGTATGCTTTAATTAGCTATATCTATACATCTTTTCTTTTATCACTGATGCGTTGTCGGTTAGAAAATGAGAAGAAAAACAAAAAAGTATTGGCTCTCAATCTCCCAGCCGGAACATGACGAGTCGTTTGGCGGCTGACTCAAGCAGGAGGGTAGCTAGCCGGGCAGGCTTCACGAAAAGATAACAATACCAATAATAATATTAATAACTTAATAGTAATATTGATAGAATAATCCATTGGCACAGCCCTACCACTCTTACAACATCCTGTTCTGCCAGCGTGGGATTATGGTGAGAAGATACATATTCTAGACCGCCCCAATACTTTCTGTCTGCTGTACATTTTTATTTGTTGTGATATTTCATGATAAATATTCGTTATATGACTCACTGACATCAATCTGACAATTTTGAAAATTTTGTCAGTCTGTTTGTATGTCCAGAACATGACATCTCATGAACGGCTTGACCGATCTTAATGAAAATTGGTATGTAACGAGGACACGTGATTGCGTACAGCTAATGGCGTGTAATCAAGGCAAAAAAATAAAGTTTTAAATAATCAAGTATATATTATTAATTGTTCAATCCAAACGAACTCGGAGGGGACTGCTAGTTGTCATATAATATCGGTACACACTCGTTATATTACCCTATATATTTGAACCCTAAATGGATTTTGGTTATGTCATACATTGTCACTGGTGTCAATTCATAACATATTCTCATATAAAATCACGGTAATTTACGGTTGACATAACGACATCAAAAAATCACATAAGATCAAATCAGATTGAAAATACGCTCTTGTGTTTCGATAAGATATAACTGTGAATCGCACTCGTTGAAGTATGAAGCGAAATGCACAACGCTACAATATAAGGATCGTTGTAGAAGCAAGTTGCGGCCACACAATATTTTGTACGATATCTCGCAATAAGTTGCGTCCGTGTGTAAATATCTTTTGTTTCTGTTCGACTTTCGCTGAACACAATGGACGGCTTCCGACACCCGCGGTGGAAAGCGCCAACTTTGCCATAGCCTACATCACATAGCGAAAGTATTTTTTGCAACAAATTGATGCCAACAGCCTCCTTATTCAATATTGACATGACAGAATAAATGTTTGCTATTAACAGATTCACAGATGCATTCATGGCATTATTTACTCGACTTTTATGGTTAAGGCTTTTTTCATTTACATTAATCGTACCCGTAACCTCATGAGCTAAAACTTAGTTTAAAAAAAACTTTATAAACATGCATGCTTCTATTCCGTGGCACACTATTTTCTTCCACGATAGAAAGTATCCTATAACGTAGAGTTGCTGTCATATTTTACAATATCCTAAATAATCTGTTGAATTTTGTCTGTTTGTAAACCACCCTGGCTATCTGGCTGGGAAATATATTTCCACGTTTACAACATTCAATCAACAAACAAATAATCAAATCCTCATTATTATTTTATTTTAATTAGTGAAATTATAGCGTTCATAAATAAAGTCGAGAGTTTTTTTTACCATATAACCTATGTCCGGAAAAACGTACCTTTCGATGAAATAATTTTCAAAATAGATGCGGCGAATCTGAAGATTACTCTTTCGTGTTACACACACGAAAGTCACAAATTTCTCACTC
Organism: Agathymus mariae mariae; assembly: GCA_018251895.1. Classification (NCBI taxonomy): domain Eukaryota; kingdom Metazoa; phylum Arthropoda; class Insecta; order Lepidoptera; family Hesperiidae; genus Agathymus; species Agathymus mariae. The sequence continues at coordinate 1,943 of DWPT01006046.1, forward strand.
TCTCATTGTTATCTGAATGTAGAAACACAGTCTAAAAGTCTATTGTTCAAAAACCATTCTATTTAATTTAAATTTGAAATAGTTTTTTCAACACTGTCATGAACCACCGTGGGACATTTTTTCTTTAAAGAAATCAGTGATCCATAGTATTTGTGTTCGAATTAATATTAATTCCAATTTGAAATTTTATGGGTCTATTATTTGAAAGAATTATTGATGCCTGCGAACTAGAGTATTTTTAAACAACTAGTTACATAAAACTTAGTTAGTCTCTTTGAAGTATGGTGTGAGTTTGATGATGAGTTCTGAAGATAAAAAGACCGAAAGCTAGGAGTAATGTTTTAAAACACATTATCACAGTAGTATGGCAGTGCTCTAAGAAGTATCAGACGATCAGACAAAAAATTTGTCGCTCTATAATATACAATTTACCTAACACGTAGCAGATACTTTGTGGAAAAATATTCCATGTACAGATTTTTTTATCGTTACTTTTTATTATTTAAGTATAAATAATGGTTTTAACTACAAACAGATAAACATTAATATTATTTACATGAATATAGACAAACAAATAAAAAAAATAATGTATTGTCCCCTATGGGATAGTGTTTACGCTATATCATTTTTAAATAATTAAGGTTAAAAATTATTATAACATTGAACTTTAACAGTTTTGTTTTAGTACAGTCGTATATTTCTTAATAAGTAACGTTTACTCAATAAGATAAACACACCATGTTTTGTGTTGCAAAACAAACTTCATGTGGGTTGAGTTCAAGTTTGTTAATGATTTTAAATTAATTAAGACCCCGTATAGGCGTTGCATAAAGAACGGTATTACGTAATATGTTTTTTGGAATACATATTTTCTTATCTATAAATATTTTTAATAAATATGAATAATTTATTTTATTAAAACAATCGTTTTAAGTCACTAGGCGACAAACGTCACAGGTATCACCTGAGGGGAATGGTTATCACAGGCTATGAACATCTGTAGCACCAAAGTCAACACCGACGCGTTGCCGCCTGTGTAGGTAATAAGAAATAAGGGGGTAGTTGGACTCAAATTTAATTCATTAATAACTCTAGTGTATCATATTATTGTTAAAATTTTTTAATACTTATTGAAACTATACTATTTATATTGAAATTTAAGAACTTAGAGAAAAGTGAAAATTATTTGTCAATGTTAATACTAGAAAGGAACCGCACTTCCACAATTTTCTCTATATCCCATCCTCCCAAATTCCCAAATCAGAAGATCCTTCCACCTCCATGATAATAGTACGGAACAAGTGAAATACGATATCCATTGATTTAAATTCAGGGGATTGTCGAATCTCAATGTTGATGAGGGTAACCTACCTTTATCGCTCCCTAACTGATGCCATCAGTTTAACGATTCCACACCTTAGGAGCCATAGAATTTATATCTTTATTCTACTCGTACTATAGCGAATCGCTTTGAAATGATAAATAGGTTAATTTAACAAAGGGAGATCACCCGACAGGCATGCTGATCATTTCGATAACATGTTTCAGCCTTTGACACTTCGTGTTGTCATACGCTTATAGTTAAACAAGCGTTAGGTGTAATAAAAGATTAAGTAATATAATAATGTATTTAGCGTCAAGTACTTAAAGTTATTTGAAATAAATGACTCTACTTCGCTGGAATATGTATGTTGTATGAACTAAATTTATTATTATTAAAGACCAGGACTTAACTCGCTCAGCTATACAAAACCCAGATGTTATATTTTCCGCATCATTAGGCATACATTATGCTGACTATAAACTGTATAACGAGTTCAATGTACTAAAGCGGAGAGCTCGCATCAATGCCGCCATTCAAATCACATCGCCCGCATACGAGGATGGTTTAATTACTGAAGGGTCCTAAAATGGAACAGTTGGATGTGTGAGTCCACAACCGGCACTTGAACTAAACAACATTATGTAATGACTCACTGACGTAATGTTTTATCTCGTTTATTATGTACTAATGTGTAAGTATTTAGCTTCATACCAACCTTCAGTGCATCTTTTCATGGTTCATGCTCTGTTGCCGCACAACCATCTTCATGCGCCACACTAGGAGTTGTTAAAATTTAAGTTTTAAGTTAGTGAGGATATGTTTCAATGTGGCCAGCGAAGTCTCTGTAAGGTACATAGGTCCGGCGAGGTGAGCAACTTGATCACAAAGCAGAGCGTCCTTCAACACGCGTCGTTTGCACACTAAGGACATGCTTCGCGATTTTCATTTCAGTTCTCCTCGCGGCTGACGGTGCCTCTAGATCCTTCGTGTCCTAATTATATTTAAAAACTGTGATTATTATTTTGAAAAATCTTTCGGGTATCCTTGAAGCTTTAAGCAACTTAATTTTATCAAACCGAAAAGTGGTGAGTACTCTTAATGTTTTTTTTTAATAATTGTGTATTAACACGCTCTATAGATATTATAATTACTTTACGTAAGATCAACACTTGAAACATAACACGAATAAAAAGATCAATAAACAAACACACGTTATTAATTTTATTATACAATATCCATTAAAATAATTTATACAACAAAATATACTTTCTAAATAATTTCTACCAAAAATAGTGATGACTTCATATTTAATGGCACCTTTAAAAACTTGTTAATAAAACGGTTCTAAATGCTAATACTCTCAGTAGTTACATAATACGAGAACGTGATGAAAAGAATGATTGAATTATGTAATGATCGGAAGCTTCAAAGATAGGACACGCCCAACAAAATGATGTGACACGACAATATAATGATGACTTCATTTTGATTTGACATTTCTTATGATTGAGAATATGATAAATCGGGCTCTAAGGAAGAATAACGGTTTCATGTTAAATTTATACCATCATTAACATGTGTCCTGCTTAGAACGACATAGTGATTTATATCATATAGTTTTAAAACTCGTTGTTAATCGCTGCTCATTTAAAATCTCTCAAAGATATTTCCAGTGATTTCGTAAAATCATTAACTTCGCTATGCCCAAGCCCAATGAGATGAGAATCGAGTAAGGAATTGGATCAAGAATGCACTATATTTACCGTTTCGTACGAAGTTATTCCACTCGCAATACACAAGTTTTTCACAATGTTAGCACATACCAACAAAGTATGAGTAACATAAGTAGATATATGTTTTATTTTCCAAAGCAACATTTATTACATGTTGCAAATATATATATGCTCTTACTGTACAAATAACGTGATAATTTTGTGACGAATCATTTGAAATCAAATCTGCATGCACGTGAGTTAACAAATGTCGTGGATTTTGAAGTCTCGTCCAACGAAATCAAAGACATCATATTACCTCTTGAGGTATAAATGTGTGAAATGTACAAATTCAGTTTTTTTTTGCAGATACAAATAACAGCTAGTGTATGTATATTTGTTGAATTAATTTTGGTACTTATTTGGTATTTATTTACGGCCTATTGTTATTATTAGTTACAGCAATTGGCATGATAAATTTTAACGCTGCGGGGCTTTTTAAAAATTTGTTTCTTATTACATTGAGGAACTTTATACAATAACTAGCGGCCCCCTCCGACCATGATTATAAATTATGTTTTTTGCCTTGGATTACACATTAGCTGTACTGAAATTGTATATAGCCAATCATCGGCACAATTTTTATTAAGCTTTTACAAGACGTTCTTAAGTTATAACTGGACATACTAACAGACTGACAAAAAATTTCAAAATGGTCAAATTGATGTTAGTGACTCATAAAACTAAAAATTTGACAAGAAAAATGGAATGTACAGACATACAGATACAGATTTATATAGCGTTTATAATGTATTTAAAATTACTATTACCTTATGAATAAGGGGGACTGACCAACAAACAAAAAAAGACACGACAATGTCCTGAATTGAATGAGATATGCGATTCGTTTTCTAATAAATTCCTAGTGGGTGGACTACAATCAAGAGCTATCACGCCTACGATACACGTGATATGAAATTGCAATAATTGTTCTGTCGGTCGCTGGCTCTTGCAATCGGCACTCAATAATCGAGTTCGTTCGGAACAATTACTTACGAGATTACAATGCTTGAACATTGAACAGTCAACGGCTCTGCACGACGACTAGTAACAGGCGGTTTTATCATATTTTGTATGTATATATAAAATATTATATATTATATACAAAATATTTATACAGCTAAATTTCAGGTACATTTTAATTCTAATGTAAAAAAATATATTCAGTAAAATTTTCTGTAAAATTGTAAACTATGTATGACGTTTCTAAACATCTCAAAATTGGTTGTTAACGGCAATATATTTATTGCGTGTTGTGAGCAATTTACAAGAAAACCTCTGTTCTTTCTGAAAAAATATTTATATGAGATCTTTAAGTACGTGTTTGCTAATACAAAAATGTTCATCGACCCGTCTAATTTGCTAGCAATGCCAACCTCATCTCATCGTTGGCCAATCAAGCTTGAACAACAATTTTTTGTTCCACTGCCTAATTGCTTGTTGTATATTGCAATTTTTTTGCCAACATAAATGGTTTTTCTTTATTAACCGAGGTTATAAGTAAGCTAAATAATAAACGTTTTTGATAGGTCGTAGCCAAATTAACTAATATGAATACCGAGCATGTGCAGGAAATTAAAATGTCTTCCGTGTAACACCTTTTTCAGTTAATAGCTTTTGATGTATAACGTAGCGTAAAATATCAGATGAATTTAATACGTGCGCTTGCATTTGCGTGAATTGAATTACGTAGTTTAAATGAAACGAAATTCCAATTTGCAACGTGGCCAGCTACAAACTTTTAATGTACCGAAACAGGAGCCTCGTGTGCAAGTTAGTACTTGAAACATGGTTGAAATTTAATAAATGTAAGTACTAAAGATATACATAAAAGATTCAATAAAATAAGTATTTCTTTTGGCCAACTTTGTTAGTTAATATTAAATCGAATGTGAATATATACATTTCAGCCTTTAAAACAATTTTGATCTCGAATATCAGGTCTATGGAATACCAAAGATCTATTATGCATCGGATTTATAACTTTGCAGTGAACGCAATACGAAGTGCAAACATTAATGATCTTATTTATATCTTGCACACATAAAAATGACATTAAACTGGCTGTAGATTTACGGACACACGTGCAGTATATTTTAGTGTTTCAAATATAACATAAATATTGTATGGTATATTGAAGAAATGTAGTACGAGCCGACATTAACATCTCTATGGATAATGAAATATGTAAGTAAATCATTATAATAATTCGAAATCAAAGTGCTTAACAGAATAAGCTCTTAGAATACATGATTGAACCTTTTATTCACACAAGGTTGGTTTTGAATGCGGCTCGGTTCCAGATGTCATGACATAAACAGATTACTGCTATACATTATTGTCGCTGCAATTGATGAGATAAGGCGTGGAGTGAGATATCTCGCGCGTGACGCCTCGGTCCTTCTGGTTGATCAGTTTCGTTCGACATACAACAAAATGGACGAGATAATAACGAGTTGTGACTGCACTTAGAGCCTTCATTACTATTTAATGCTTAATCATCTCAGTTAATTTAACTGCTAAACTTATCAAGTAGCAAAAAATCCACTTACTTATACATGCAATTGAGTCCAATTGAGGTTAATTTCCAATTTTGAAGTTAAATGATACCTACTTAAAGTCGATTTTATTGTATTTTTTAGCGTTATTAAATTATTCAGTATTCAGGGTATTCGGACTTATTTCTTGTTTTAAACAATTAAAATATTGTTTCTTATAAATAAAACATATACATTACATTGTGTATGTGTTCAAGTTATCGCAATAACTAAGAAGAACAATTCTTCTCGACATACATAAAGCCGCTCGTCGCCCACTATAAAATTTTCGTTATAGCCGTTCAAGTAATTTTGGTTTGATCGAAGTCGATAAAACACATTTGTGAGAAATAATCAAGTATCTTGAATGTTTTGTACGAGTGTGTCGGTACTGAGTTGACAACCCAAGAACGACGTCATTAGTGCCGCCGCCGCTGTCTAAGTACTCGAGCTATGATATCTCACACCAGACGCTTTACTTAAACTTTTCTGTGCTCAGGTTTAAGTCATTCACAGTTTGAACGAGCTAAATGTAACCTTGTATGGAGCGCGGGAATTAACGGGACATTATCTTGGGTATATTATTCAAATTTTGGCTAAATAAAATGTATTTGTGATGTTTTACGTGATATTATTAGTATCTTAGTCGTTTCACACTTTCGCTAGTTGATAAAAGGCCCACTAGTATATGTAAATAAACCGAAAGATGGTTCATTGGTGTCAACTATTGTAATTATTTCTATTTCGTGTATATTTGTTTTTTTTTTTTTTATTATAATTAGAATATTTAAAATGACGACAAAGTTTTCAGGCAGTATTAAGGATATTGCCACAATCATTTACCGCTTCATCCATATGGAACGCGCCTCGTCTACGGAATCCATTGTCCAGCCGGCGGCCGGTTTGAACGCCCGACAGTCTATTTATACGCCCCAATCAAAATCCACATCGGGAAATTTACCTCTTGCTTCTACTTGTTACGTCATGTTTTATTTGATAAAAGAAGTTACTTCGTGAAAAGCTGATAGATAGATATGATGTAACTTCGGTTTCACTACGTACATTATATGACTAATGATGTTCATTTGTTGTTTATTTGAAGTAAAAGTACAATTGTACAAGTATATTGAATAAATAAGGAAGAAAAATACAGAAAGGAACGTGTTAAAAAAATATATAACATATTTTAATTGAATATCAATATTAATTCACGAATACAAATGTAATGAATTTCTTCATGTTACTCGTATATATATATATGTAAGGAAATCAAGACATGAAACAGAAATAAATGAGTTTGTGTAACAAATATTGTTTACAACACGTGCCAGTAGGGCAATTATTACAAGGTCATTATGTGACAGAATAGAAATTTTAAACTCATCACTTATTCAATCGGAATTCTCGGTATATTATAATCCCACTTATATATATATATATATATTAATATGTGATATAATGGTGTGACGGTGAGCACTTGTTGTTGCTATTTGAGTTGTTAGGATAGTTAGTGTGACACTAATTGTGCACATTCACCATAGTATTTACAACTCATAGTTTATACCTGTCATATATTAGAGTGTACGTGGTCGTCGACTTCATTTTACCGTTTCGACACCATTCACTTCGTCGTGAATATAGCTACAACAGATACATGAACAATTAGTTATCGCTATCGATTGTTTTATATGTCTAGTTTTTTTTATGAAGTAAACAATATGCATGTAGAATTTTGAAGTTTCACTTAGGCTCTGCAAAATATGTCTGGATGTAAAACTATACTAATGTTACAAAGACAGAATGCGAAAGGTAATCTCTGGAACCATAGTATCTATATTAAATAAAATTACTACATTATTGCGAATGAACATAGCCTATATATTATATGTATAAATTAGCTATAGCCATGATGGTATTCACCAACTATATCTTATTTGTGATACATTACATACAGATTGCAAATATTAGCAATAAATCTAGATGTTTTCAAAATAGTCGCTACCTACCCCCTTAATTTTCGTAATATCTGTTTAAGATAATTAATTGTTCAACCCCAGCGAAGTCGGGCATGGGTTGCTAGTAGAATTTATATTTATTGTACGAATATTACTGTCTAGTTATTCTGTAGTCACTTCACCTGATGTGATTTTGATAATTATTAAACATAGATGTAATTAAATATTTTGCTAGATTACTTCATGATCGTTAAACTCATCTTGCCTATATCTTCATAACACGTTTATTTTTGACAGTTTAAAATATTTTATTCTTTTCATTTGCACCGCTATCGGTAGGTCGGCCTTTCCGAGAATATTTCTAGGTTGTTAAAGTCTCGACGAAGCGAAATTCAAGACAAAAACTCGTTTTCTCGTTTAGCGTCTTTTTATATAACGTTATGGCTGTGGCTGGGGTTTTCTATAAAAGAACTTGCTACGATCTGATAGTTCGGTTTGTCAAAGGCACAAAAATAATGACCTTTCAATCGTCGACCCTTTCAACGGTGATTTGTAAATGATACGCCATCATCGAATCGTCGTTAGGAAATTGATTAAGCTGCTGTACCAACAAACGAACGAGACCTTATAGACTTTTTATGTGTAGCTACCGTGCAATAAATTTAAATAGGTACCTATTGCATGATTGTGGAAAACTTAATTTTTGCTCCCAGTACGGTACAATGAGTCTCAATTGTTGATTGAATTTTAAATTTGTTAAGCGAAGGTTTTGTAGTTTTACAAATAACAAGGAAAGATCGATAGCGGTCATCACGGTGAGTGAAAGGAGAATATTACATACATTGGATTTCTGCAGGAACTCAAAATATGAAACTAGTATCATAATAGTTTTAGTATACACTTTTAGTACATACCGCTATAACAGAACAGCTTGTGTAGTCATTCTGAGCTCGACCTGATATGTCAGAAATGTATGCGTTTGGAAGAAGTTTCTCAAGAGCAAATTATTATACGGTATTAATTCAATATTTTTTTACCAAATTGCGCAGTGTGGTAGAAGTAAATCACTCATAAGTGATTATCACTCATAAGTGATGACATTCTTTAACACTTAAAAAATAACTCGTATTCGAGAACAATGAAAATAAAACAGGTTTGAATTGATGTTAATTTCAACGACTTTGCCCTAGGTTACTGTACTAAATATAAATTGTAAGAGACGATGGGAGGGAGAAGGCGAAGGCGTGTGGCGCCAGTGTTTGCGTTCCAAGGGCAGTCGGCGACGCAATTTTGTGACTGTGTACGGGGTGCTGTTGGAAAGTGTATCTCAATAATTGTGAATTTAACATATAATTCTTAAAGCAGACTCATTCAAGTCATGTTTTTTGTTCATTTTGTCTATTGATTAACTTCAATTACAGTTTTATTTTGATGAACATAATTACTAATCGTATAAATATAATCTTATAAAGGTAGAGCAGGTTTTATCGGTTTACTAGAATATCAACACAAAAATCTAATATGGTACAATATATCATTATACCTATTGAAAATGTCAAACGGAATTAACTAATTATAAATTGGAAAGAAATCTCATGCTAATCTGAGTTTTCAATATTAATATTACTATCAGGCTTGTCACATGATTTTTGTTATTAGTAGATACTTTATATTTTGATGGTAGGTAATTTAAGACAATGTTAGATTTTGTATTTACTCAGTTTTCATTTACCACAACTACTTGTGAACGCTCTACCTGCAAATATCCGATACGCTAAAACTCTGTGTAAGTTTAGGAAACCAGTCCGGTGTTATTGCCTTAGACAATGCAGTGTAATTCGTCTAGTATATGATATGATATTGATATCTTTATATATGTCTGTATAATTACATATGTAATGAACTGAACTTTAAACTTTTTGACAACCGCAACGGTCATTATATTTGCAGAGGTTTCATAGTTCGAAATTGAATCAATAAATAGCTGTATAGTGAAAAACTGTCCAAACTTCAAACGACCAATTTATTCAAATCTGTATAAACCTATATTACAATGGATTACTTGGACTTTTCACTTTTAACGACAAATGTCGCTAATTCAACTGCCACAAATTAATTATATAATAAAATTTAAATTATGCAGATGTATTCAATATACAGCCTTGGCCAAAAGTATTAGGCACCCCCAATAAAGTTACTGCACATCTGTGATAGGTGAACAACG
>DWPT01006047.1:0-11753 GCA_018251895.1 Agathymus mariae mariae
ATCGCAAAAAAATCATGAAAGTGATGGATTCTTGATAGTGATGAGACATGGAAGGTAGTATAAATAAGTCGGACATAGCATTCCAGCTGTCAAAACAAGTATACTATTGTACAGTGTAAACAAACAGCGAGGGAGTTTTTCTAGATGTGAAAAATTATTTTTTGATAACACCCAACTGGACTTCAAGGTTGACTATTCTACAACGTTAAAAAGTAAACATCTTTGCCTACACCCGTAACCGTGTTGATCTTAGATTCGCATCCAGTAAAAAATAGCCGTTGATTATACGAGAGAAGTAATTCTTTGAGTTGTTCGTTTCTTAACAGTAACGGAGCTTTTATTTACCTTATTACCTTTCCGTGTATCAAGTCATCATTGTTGGCTTGTGATAAGATCGTAAGAATTGCTGATTGACACGAAATACAAAACCCTCTAAAGATAGGTTTTACGATAGAAGCAATAACAATTCTATTTGTAGAATACCAGTGTTCTTATAAGAACAAAAATAGTATTTATATAATACAATAAACATCATATTTTATTGTTTTAAAATTATTTTAACACTTTAGTTTTCAACGGTACTTCGATTGCAATGAGGGCGTGGTGGCGTTTGAAATTTTTGTTTTCTCTGAGAGGTTTATTTTTCATGGGAACGCACTGAACAATATCACTGTCAAACGTATCTGAATTAAGGCTCAATCTATGTTCGAAGTGTATTGGACGCTCGTGCGAAAGAGTTTTAATCCAAAAAAACGCTATTACAGGTAAGATACCGCGAGAGAATAACGATCCTCCGCGGCAACCACGAGTCCCGTCAGATCACGCAAGTATACGGCTTCTACGACGAGTGCCTGCGCAAATACGGCAACGCGTCTGTGTGGAAACACTTCACGGACCTGTTTGACTTCCTGCCGCTGACCGCGCTGGTGGACGGCCAGATATTCTGCCTGCACGGCGGGCTCAGCCCGTCGATCGACACACTCGACCACATCAGAGCGCTCGATCGCGTGCAGGAGGTGCCCCACGAGGGGCCCATGTGCGATCTCCTCTGGAGCGATCCCGACGACAGGTCAGTTAGTTAATTTGTTGTTGCGGATATTTGGACACTTGACCTATTTTTAAGTTTATTTATTTACTATTAATGCACGCACAGAAATGATTAACAGGAAACGAAAACGATAGGTTCCGATGTGCAAGGGTACCACTTATTTCTGTTGGAAATCTCTGATGAATGATAAAATATGTATGTAAAACGTTTGTTATTTCATATTCAATATTTCAATGAATTTCAATGTTATCCAAATTTGTTATAATATGCCGTGCAGAGCGCAGCACGTAAGTACGAACAAGACATAATTATGTACGTGTATTGAACGCCCTCAAAAAGGTTCCACGCTATAAATAGCAGGTATGCAAAAAGCATTAGTAGAATGTCAAACTCGGTTAAATTTAGCGGGCGCCGTAGCAGGTAACGTGCGGACATCTCGGAGGGTTTATTGATTATGATTAGTATGTTTAGAAATATCTCGAATTTTAAACGTCATGCATCTCGCATGTCTTCGCTGCTGCAACGTGGATGGAAACGTCGAGCGAACTGCACTGTGTGTTGATGGAATCTGGTTTTATGACGTTTTTAAGTCTATTGGAAAATTACGTAGAAATGTAACAATATTTCATGGTCATTGCGACTAGCTAGTCAGAGATAAGCATTCATATTAGTGGCATCCTCGTGCTAGCCAATTATCATTCCGAGCGATAATTTGTATGCGTTTATGAGATTTTCCTCATTATCACTTGGTTTGTGTGCACATTCTACCATATACATAAATACTTACCTGTGCTTTAGAAGGTTGTTTTATAGCTATATATTCATTAGTAACTGTGATATAGCTAAATGAAAGGAAGCGCTTATCTATTGCGGTCGCGTTGGTAGTAGTGGAAAGGTTGACGGCTATTGGCAAAAAATTCTTGAGCGGTTAAACATAATCAACCGTCGGTCTTGTTTATCGTCAGATAGTAGGTTTTACATATGTCGAAGGTCTGCGGGCGGCATGAGAACACACGACACTTGGTCAGGGTAACCATTTTTTTTAACTTGGAAAAATCCATCATGGATACATCTTCATCCCGGGATCTATCGATAGATTAAGTTGATAGATTAAATCCATCACGGATGTTCCCTCTCATCTTCCCTAGTCGAGATCACAGGTACACTTTCGCATTCTTCCTCAATCCCGGCTAATCTAACTGCTCTACCTACCCGCACTGCAACCGCTTGGTGGAAGACTCTCTAGGTCACTTTAAATACGCTAAAAGACCAGATCCTGAAGTGGGGCGCTAATAGATTCTATCTACCTATTTATCGATTTATTTATTTATTTGAAGTCCATTAACGATCTTAGACTGATGGACAAAGGCTTTCGCTATCGTTTGCGTGTCTGGATTGAATAATTTTGTTTGTTTTTTTCGCAATTTAAACTCATTTTCCAAACACACTGCTTTGAGATATACAGAAAGGAGCAATAAATATCTTAAAGTTTATTTGACACATAGATAATGTGAACGTAATGGGTTCGAATACTAATTCTCGTGATATTAAAATTGAGTTAACGGATTTAAGCAATGTCAATAAACTGATTCAAATGTGAATATAATGTCATGTCTTAGTTTGAATAATATAAGCGAATACTTGACATAAGCGTTAGAAGGGCAATGGTGACAATTTTCCTTGACAGTTAAATATTGATAGTGTTATTTCAATATTAAAGTATGTTGAGAAAATGTACCTAATGCATCATAAATCAAACATTGTGGGGGAAATTATGATGATACAAAGTTAAATTAATTTCTCCTATTTTATTGGATTAAGACTCCATAATGATGATGTCATATCCTGTTGGTTCAGTTTTTTGTCAATGGCAAATAAACGGAGTCGAGGAAATCTCTTATTTTGTATGTCCCCTGCGCCTAATGACGTCTCTACTCAACTGGCTCTCTGACACTGTTAAGTTCAAAATAGTTCTTGGTTATTGTAGAACAGGGATTCACAGACTGTTTAGGGGAAGATACCCCTTTTTCAACATGAAATCCCGCAGATGTAATACTTACTAAAAAAATCCACCACCATCCTACTAACTTGTAAAAGTCTAAAAAAAGAAAATACGTAACACTATTAGGGGTTGATTTTTAGACCTTGTCGACCAACCCTGAAAATGCGCTCTCAGTGTTTCACAATACTCAATCGATATATTGTTCGTATGACACATGTTAAGACGCGAGAATTTGTCTTTGCCCACGTCGATCTCGTTGTTATTTCCAGGATACCATCAAATGTTCATGTCAATGTCCACAGAGGCGGATGGGGAATATCGCCGCGCGGCGCGGGCTACACGTTCGGCCAGGACATCTCGGAGACGTTCAACCACAGCAACGGGCTGACGCTGGTGTCGCGCGCGCACCAGCTCGTCATGGAGGGCTACAACTGGTGCCACGACAGAAACGTCGTCACTATATTCTCAGCGCCCAACTACTGCTATAGGTAACGTATACAATACAATACGTCATTCGTCAGATTGATATACGGCTTGATGTTAACTTGCGACTTTATCGTGTATGTATATATAGTATATGCACGATACGAGTGTATTACGGAAGTGCACAGCTGGGTATTATGTATGTTAAAAGTATACGGCGTGTGTGTGTGAAAGGTTATTATACTAGACATTCCGCATAGTTTATACTGATACAGATATGACACGAACATAGTGTGGGGAAAATGTATGTTTGCAGGTATTTTTAATTTGTAGTTTAACTGCAAAAATGATAGATTTTTATACAAAAATACATCCCATTATATTACGCTATTGGGGTGATATTTTCATGATTCCATTCATAGCGGAGGAAGTCCTTGTAAAAAAAGGTATCTATAGTCAAAGTTTGAAGTTTTCAATCTGCCAGTCGTTTCGTCCGGGCGTAAATGATAATAAGGAAAAAGATACGTATTTATTAAATCTAAGCTTCTAGATGTAGTTCACACTGACCGAAATAGGTTTTTTATTTTGCCTATATCACTGACGTCATCGTTACGGAAAATCTACTGAGCGGTAATAGTTAAATCAATTTTGTAACGAAAAATCGGCTACATGTACGACCTTGTAGCTCAGTCGTCAGTGCCCCCGCCTGCCGACCGAGCGGTCCCTGGTTCGGTTGCCGACCGGGGCGGGCGTTTGCGTGACGGACAGATGTTTGTTCTCGGATTGTTGTTGTGTGTAATTTTGATTTCTTAAATCCAATTACAATAACTTGTTTTTCAGATGTGGTAACCAAGCAGCCATAATGGAATTGGATGATGCGCTTAAGTATTCATTGTGAGTATAATAATAAAACATAATTACTTATTACGTAATTGTAGACAATGATCTCGCTTTATGGTCTGCGTTAATATTTTAATCTCAATGACAACGCAAATTCGTTTGGTTTAATTTGTATTTGTATGGTTTTTCTTAACATCATTCATATATTTTATCCGAAGTAAAATATATCAGAAACCGTAACCGAATCCGATTGAAAAGTCTCAAATATTTTTTTATGGCTATTGTTTTTTTCTCTGATTATAATAATAAAAAATACCTGGAAATGAAGTCAAAAAAAATCACGTTGTTTCCAACTCCTAAATCATTTAATATCCGTAACTGAAATTATTAAAATCAATCTGATATTCCGAAATATTTTGATATTCGGAAGCGTAATTGCAACCGGTAAAATATTGTTTTCATATATCCGAAACTCCATATCCACAACATCACTGGTACACACTGGACGTATCTCTTACGTAAGTGTCACGGTCACGTTGTTCACAATAACCACTAACACACTGTACACCGGTATTTTGGAATGATTAGCAGCGCAAAGTGATGACCGTTATCGATTTGTTTTAACAAACCGATTGAACTCCACTTCGAGTCACTCCCCGTGGATATTGAAGTTTTTATGACCTCGCTCGGCATTCAACTGCTGTACCATGTTTGATATGTATACGTATACAGTAATGATCGCGCGTGTTCGTCCGTATGTCCGCAGCCTTCAGTTCGACCCGGCACCGCGGCGTGGCGAGCCGCACGTGACGCGGCGGACACCGGACTACTTCATGTAGGCTGCACGTGAGTATTGCCCATATCACACCCCGCTATAGTCGATTGTTTTTTATTTTTATGGTAATAGCCGACAGACGAGCAGTCGAGCCACTGGTAAGTAGCCATGGTAAGTGATCATCGTCGCCCATGGACATCAGCAAGATCAAAGGTATCATTGATGCGTTGTCGGCGAGCAAATGAATTACGAAATTAAAAAAGTTATCATAAACTAGGTGATTGTTTTTAAGCCAAGACTGCTTGGACATGAGCTACGTATAGTACTAAGTGTTGTCTCTAACTGTGAGTAGTGAGTAGTTGACAATTCCTTGGGAGTTTCTTGCCGCTTCTTCTTCTGGGATCACTCACCGGGGATTTGTTGAACCGATGGCTTATTTTGTCTTTCGAATACAACGTGCTATTGTTGCTTTAAAATACGAAACATTATATAGTACTATATTTGGTGCTATATTTGCTGAGCTCTCCGTCACACAGAACCTACTGCTCCTGATAATCATTGAAGTAGACATCTCCATAAGTGGACTCTTTAGTTCCATATATTAGGATGTAAGATATATCAAATTATTATGATTGAATATTTTTGAATGATTATTGTCTCGTTTCGCTGATAAAGTTAATCTACTGTTTATTTATTAATCTTATTTTTTTCTATTATCCATTTTAACATCAAAACAGATAAATAAATGGTTTAATAATGTAAGAAGATTCCAACGTAATACCTTTAGGTGACCACAGGACAGACAGGGAGAATCCAGCTTTCTATGATCTTTCGACGTAAGATTAAGTAGTTTAACAAAAGACCACCCCCCTTTCTGAATCATTGCATTCAGTCAGTTTAGTTTATAAGCGTGTTCTGTTGTAGTGGAGGCGCATGTCGAGCCCGAGCGGCGTGGTGCGGGCGGGGGTGACGGCGGCGGTGGCGGTCCGCTGCGGCGTCGACGCGTCCGCCAACGCCACGCGCCGTCTCGCCCGCCCTACCGCCCCAGCCTCACATTGCGCGTCGCGCGCTGCCTGCACTGGCTCGCTACCCTCTGACGTCGCACTCCGAGACACGATTACCACGGGCCGGAGACGGGGCCACCTCAAGTTTATTACCAGCCGACGTGGTGCGTAGAAGCCGGGCTCACCATCAACCCGCTCGCGCGCCAAGGTCCTGCTACCTACCACCAACTCGTTACCTTTTAACGTCGCGCCCGGAATCCAGCGCGCTACCCGGCAGACTGAACTTGGACCCCGCTACCCGACCCCCGCCGTCGACCACGTCTCTTCCCGTCGCCTCGCCGCTAGCTGTATTGCACTTCTCAAGGATTCCCAACGTCCATCGGTGTATCGTCTCCCCGGCATACGGGTACTGCAACGCGACTATAAGGAGTGTCGAGTGCTGAGATTCGTCCGGCCGTCCGCCACCGTAAACCTCCCGCGGTACTCGCATCCGTCGGTAGTGCTCGCGTATTGAACACTGCGATTGAACGATTCCGCTTCGGTTTGTTACAATCCAGTAGTAGTGACAATGTCACCGATGTCATACATTTCGGGTTGTTTCATTTTTAACAAATCTTCTATATAAATTGTTTTATAGTCGGTCGGTTATGTGTCGAGGAAGTGCGTTGAATGTGGTGCACGAGGAGGGACCGACCGGACTGCACAATGTACGTACGTTTGTTGCAATCAAACGAACTGGCCGCAGTCGTTCCGTCGCAGTATACTTCACCCCAGTTTAAACTGATGCCAGTTAGTTCGAATTCTTTTTAGTTAAGCTCACGAGTTGCACAGACATTTAATTTATATATTACATTTGTGAATGTGTTCTAATCGTACATTGAACGAGTTCGTCTGTATACCTATATATATATATTTATATGTTTATTTATTTTAAAGTTGTACTTTTGTTCGTCAACGGGCGGTGCGGCGATGACTTTGCCCGCTTCGTTTTATAACTAGGAAGCTTGTATGAGAGTGGGTAACGATCAGTTATTTGTAACGGTTTGCGGGACGGGTGCGTTCGTCAGTGGGGATGGCCAGCGAGTGTTCTCCAAATATATTATTTGAGATACTGCTTCCTCGAGATCGAAGCGACATTTGGCGGTCGCATGTTATATCTGGGCTGCTTTGAACATAGCGCCGAGTAGCACGCGGCGGTTCGCGGATAGGTACGAACGGGAACGAACATGTCGCGCGTACATACTTATCTTAGTGTGATATAGTTGATAATATCAGGCGTTACTTTGCGGAAATTCATTGTTATTAAATTAGTATAAATTTACTTTGCAACATACCGCAAGCACAATGTATGGTGGTATGCATATAAATCTATGCATGCATAGAAGTACATACCATCATACATTGTGCAAGCGGATTGTTGCAAAGTAAATTTATACTAATTTAATTAGTGTGATATCTTGAAACATTGAAATAAAATTTTGATATATTTTTTTTCCATCAATCATTTAGTCAATGCAAAAGATTATTATTGACATGTTTTTCGAATTTAACAAACGAGATTTTCGATCTGTCTGTCGTGGTGCACTAAATGTTACTACAGTCGATAATCCTAACTGCGATTGATAGTGCTACGTCACGAAACATCATATTTCAATTTGAACAAGACTTGCTTACAGTGTTCTATATTTTCAACGACAGAATTATTGAACAAGTTGCAGATAAAAATCTGCCTTGATTGGTCGGCTCGTTCGTACTAAATGTACGAAAGCGTTTGGTTTCGATAACTGTTCAAAAGTTTGTCAATCGATTGGATTGGATTGTGTTCCTGGTGGATCAAGCTACTTAGTGCTATGTTCAGAGAGACAATTATGGCCGTAGACTGAGAATTCTAACGACGACTTGTTAGAGCGGCTACACCTGAGGCAAAAAGTATTGATAAGTTAACTTCAAAATTATAATATTAAAACACTTTAGAGGTTGTTTATGATTAAAACGCGAAAGCGTAACTAATTGCCTTATTATAAAGTGGTTTCATTAAAATGTAACCTTCGTTTTTGAGATGAGTTAACAAATAAAAATGAGTAGTTGATAAGTTGTTTTGTTTTGTGTGCAAGCAGAGGGATTATTATAAATCGTGTGTAGTGTTCTCTGTCTACGGTATATGAGTGAGGAGATAAGAGGCAAGGCGGCGCGGCTCGGCCGGTGCTCGCGGCGGTATGCTGGTATGTTCATTGAGTGCGGCCGACGACGCGACCGGCTATACTATTGTATGTATAACTTTCGATGTATCAAAGACACTTAGACCTCATTAAATGGCGTACGTTTGCTATCAAGGTAGTTTTATTTCCGCCATCGCAGTGTCACCATCGGCCGTTGGCACGGAATGGACATACCATCGTAATACTTTTGGTAACTATATAACGCATTCATCGCATTGGGAGCTCTGTTGCGTACTCTGCTCCGTTTGTTCGTTCGTTCGCATCGGTCGGTGGCAACCGACGATCGGGCGCGATCGATTTGAGGCAATATTATTTTTGAGTACGTTGCGTAGATCGTAAATTGTAAAGTCCCATTTTTATATATATTTAATTTTTAACTTTACGATGGATTTATTTGAATTTGACCATTCAGTTTGATATGTATTTTTATGTACGTTAACTGGTTTAAGCTTGTTTCGAGCAAAGTGCGAAGTACGCGTCGGCCGCGCGCAACGTTCGTCGGCGTGTATTTAGCGCAGAACAATAAATAGTGTGCATTTATTTTTGACAGAATGGCGTTTATTTACGTAACTTATGGTGTACGAGGAGTGGAGTGAAATGTGGAGAGAGTATTTAGATAAATGTAGCACTAGGGGCGTTGCCATTCTGTTATAAAATATCCGAGTCGTTAACTTTGAGGTTAGTTTTCTAAATTCTCCTATCTGTACCTGTCTATCTGGAATAAAGTGATTCACAAGAGTGGAGCTTTAATAGTTTTTTTTTATTATACTTTTCATAATTGTTTTAGGTAATATGTAAATACCTAAAGGACGAGGCGTTTCATAGAATATTACTGTTAAGAATTGGATGTTCTCCTAAAGTACTCTCACGTAATGTTAAAAGATGGTAGTTATCGAAAATATTAATAATAAAGTATTTTATATGAAAATATTAGTGACGTGTTGATGGAAATCTGGATAAGTTTTAAACGGATCGATGAACGTTTTAGTAATAAACAAATATGGTAGTGGCTATATTCGTTTATTAATATCAAATTTTATCATGTACTTTATTGATTTTTAGCGAAGCCTGTATATGCATCGGTTAGCGACACCTTCCTGTAAATGTTAATGAACGCTGACAGAAGTGATTCCATGCAACAGCGTACACACAGTTTGACATTGAATTGTTTACGTCAGTACTATAGGTAACTTTAAGGCGACGCCTGGCATATGAAGTCGCAGAAGCGTACATTTTCAAAATCGATTATCTTGTTTCACTTCAATTCGATTTATAAGAACGTGTGTTGAAATTTATACAAAGACTTTACCCACCAATGACACCTGAAGCCACACGTTGCGTTGATCTAAGTATTAAGTATGTAAGTTATAGGTAATCATTGAAATAAAATATATCCTAAAAACACAAAAAAAAAAAAATAATGTATAAAAGTGAGCTTCACTTGTGTGAAATGAATTATGGTTTGTAACTCGATGACGTCGTTGCGATTTGATTTTAGGGCTTTTGCTAGCGTTATTTCACGCAATCGAAGCTCAAAACTTAAATTAAGGCTTCCTGGCAAACTGCATAGGTGTTATTTCAAGAAAAAGAAATTAACGAGCGCGTAAGATCTTTTACATATGTAGCGAATGTGACGAGGAGTGAACGGCAGTGTCTGGTTATACGCTAATGTAATTGTATATGATGTTCAAATTTGAAACACTATACAGTAATGGCAATAAACTAAATATAAAAAAAAACGGTTTAAAACAATTTATTCTTACAACTCTGTACTGTGCCCGTTGATAGGAATTAGATAATAAAATTAATTATAATACAAATGTGCTATTTATTATTTTTACATCCCAGTTATGATTTAGGATGTTTGCAGGTCTACAGCGCGGCAAGGTTTTATTACATTTAATGTAAAATGTATCGGGATTCACTAGGATAATACAAGTTAAAATTGAGAATAATAAAAAGATATTGATAAAATTATTTTGAAATAGGTGTACTCACCGTAGCCAGTCAATATATCTATAGTAATTTAGTATTTATTAAAAATAATTTAAATATGTATAAGTTGAATAGTGATACATACAATCATGATACAAGAAATAGTCTAAATTTGGTTTTACGTCTTCATATCTTCTTAGAAAGGTGCAGCGTTCTTTTATGGGGCTTGGAATTCGTTTTTACAATAAGATTCCTAAGTTGATACGTAAGTTGCCCGTTGGAACTTTTAAGCAGTGTATTAAAACACAACTTATAGGCAAAGCATATTATAGTATTGATAAATATCATAATGACAAGGACGTCTGGAAATAATAATGTCGAAACCGGTTCCGCACAGGTTTGAACTATTGTAATTACCTGTTGTTTAAAAGATGTGCTGAGGAGTTTCTTTCGCCGTTTTTTTTTCTCGATGTTAAAGCACCTTTCCGAAACGGTAATAGAAGCAAAAATGACGTGCATAAGTGTATTTACAGAATACCTACACGATTAAATGATTTTGAATTTGAAAATTGCATCTTGTTCAGACCAATTGAATATTGGTGTTTTGGGGCAAATAGTAGTGCATACCAATTTGTATGGAGTATTGAAGGGGCTGTAGACAGTATTCAAATGTGCTGTTGTCGCATTAACATCTGGATTGGTTACACGACCGCTGTTAATGATCGTTTCCGGCGTATCGATACTCGCGGTAGTGCGACTAACGCCCGTATCTTCGACAGTCGATCGGCACATGTTGCGTGTCCTAACAACGACCCTGTCATCATTGTAGCTGCGAACTGCTAAAAATTTCGGGTTGGTTCAACTTCAGTTCAATATGTAACAATTGTATATATTATGATCTACATAAAATGGAAACAACGTACGTACGTACTTTCACTGAAATAAGTAATTGAAATTTAATATTCACTAGTATTATTAAATAAAAAAATAGCTGTAACTAAAACTTCAATCAGATTTAATTGAATTGACACAAGGCATTCTCGCCACCGACGTCCACGAATAATCAAAATGGCGGGTAAATAAACGACAGAACTACTAGGTGTAGGAAAATATATTTATGTACTGTTTACATGTATCTCACAGAAAATATTAAACTTTATAAACAAGCTGGTGTAAAATGTTTGAAATATCTGTAATATTACAGTTTTTATGCTTAACGATATAATGCACTTTTGGTGAGACTTATTATCTAGGAAACAAATTTGTTGTAACACCAAACCTCGTACGGTTAATCTAAGTAAACAACGTCCAAAAATAAACAATATTTATGTTTATAATATATAGAAAAATGCAACGTAACAAGATACATTGAAACAAAATTTTTGCCGTGCTAAATGTAATATAGCCAGTCGAGTTTATCGAAATTCAATTATATCCGAAACCGTAACCGAATCCGATTAAAAAAGTTTCGGATAATTTCGGATAGCGGCAGTGTAAACAAAATTCT
>DWPT01006048.1:0-11753 GCA_018251895.1 Agathymus mariae mariae
GTTGAAATTGATGTTTTGTTATGTCATTCAGTCTTAAGCCTTGTGTATTGTGTCTGATAAATTAATCCCCTATTTCCTGAAGACGTGAGGCGTTTGTTTTCAGAAACGAAATATTTTATTAGTTACCAGTAGTATTTTATTGGTTGTTTGTCATAATTAGTGCACAATTATGTCGGTTCTACTTTTGTATTAATTCTTGTGTTTCTGTACAAGTGTCCAGTTTATAGTCAATTACTAGTTAAGGGGTTGAAATTGATGTTTTGTTATGTCATTCAGTCTTAAGCCTTGTGTATTGTGTCTGATAAATTAATCCCCTATTTCCAGGCGTTACTATAACTAAGTGTATTTCAAATTAGCGTTTTCTAGTAGGCGTTCGATATGTTCGGCGCAAACGCTGCAATATGACGACAAACACGCCGCACATTCCGCATAAAATTTTGTATTATCATTAAAAAATTGGTAGCGTCCTCTAACAGCTCTTGTCCTACTAGATCTAGACCAATGAGCGTCGAGTACTCCCCACCAACACGCACCGAGCGCTAACTGACAATGCGCTTGCGCAGTCTCACGGCGACTCGCCTGGAAGTAACACGTCGACGATACCCTCTCTCGTTAATATCGTGCGGTGATTTGTTTAACGTTCTATCTAATAAATATCAAGTGATAAGGAATAGTATTTCATTTTGTTTGATTGGTCTACTTGCAAGAATCAGTTATGTAAGTATAAAAGTCTTTAAGAGCATGTCCTAGGAAACAGTAAGTGTTGAATAATCTGATTTCAAAACTCAGTACATCACAACTACTTCCAGATAACTTCCGCTAGAGTCGTTAACAAAGTCGTCTAGTACTTCCAGTAGTAAGTTAATTGCAGCAGAAACATACGTGCAGTAATTTTAGTGGAGCTAACTTCTTGGCAGTGGAACAGTGGCTTTCAATTGAATTAAACACATTCTTGGATTTCTATTGTACACGCTTAGGTTGGTGTGTAGAATTGAGTAGAAGCCAAGAGTTTTTGTCTAATTGTAAAGAAAATGTCAGTAAATATACAAATGGTAAGGTGTATCACTCAGATATATTGATCAAATAATAATAATTTTAAATGAATTTAATTACTCAAGTAGTAGAGTTTGTTCTGTCAAAACATCCAAAAGATTATATTAACGTCTTGTAGATTTTTTTCACAAATCGATCGTATATTTTAAACTATTAAATACATATACACTAATACATTACGAGTATATATCTAATGAACTAATTTATCACTCAGTCTAATGACAGTCTAATAGTGGATTTAACTTTCAACTGGAATCAGCCAAGTCTTATCATCCGCCATCTTGTTTTTTACTTATCTGTCATTTTTTATTTTTTTATTTGAACGCCTGGAGATTTGAATAAAGTTCTTTTAGCCGACGTCGGACACATTTTTATAACCTGATTTGGCAAACGTACTGGACTGTTGATCATTGAGTTATTTTATTACTAGCGAAGACACACGGACGAACGGAGCCCTTTTGAAGGTTTATTGGATATGGGACAACAGTTTGGCATCGGAGCAGTTCGCTAAGGTTTCGGTCTCTCTCCCAGCGAGTGCCATGTCGATAACGCCTCATAAGCTGACAGCGATTTGGTCGATGTAATTGTTTGCAGTTTTCTATGTTTATTCTTGTTATTAGTGTACTTGTGAACGTTATTCACTCTGAACACATCAAGGTGGTGCAAGGAATCGTTAACTCAACTCATAAAATACTACACTATGAAAGTGTTTGAGACTTTGCAAGATGCAACTTTACCCTAATCGCTTGTTGCATTTTTCGCGTTACTCATTTTATCTATGCTTTAAGACTGCGAGCTCACTGTATAATACGGGTATTTTCATATGCGGAGCTTAAAGCGTATTCCGTTTGTATATTCATGAAAGCAAACCGCTTGGACTATTTAAAACTCTGTGTAGCGTTATAAACTCTGGATGTTTCAAACAAACTATACGGTATCTTTTCGATGTGCGTGAAGTCTGTTTTGAACGGATGACTCTTTTATTTTGTCGATTCTACTTAACTGAAGAGGGTTTCATTACAAATAAATATTTGAATAACTGTCAATGTGAAGCCGTGAAGGCGACTTTCTTGATTTCATCTAGATTTCACCCTTTCACAGCGGGAAGTATGCCCTCTCAAACAAATAAGGAATTTGATTGATAAATTACGGATTTTAAGGTAACAAAAATAAAAAATTAATACGGCTAGAAGCTTCCTTTTTTGAAGTCAGTTAAAAATTTGCTATTGATGCGACTCTATTTTTGAAGACCAAACAGTTCTTTCAAAAACATTCCCAAGCATTGTTCACTTAATATAATTATCTTTTTAAAACTTACTAACCTTACTTTACTGACTAAAATAAATCACCTATCTATGTATCACCTATCTCTTATTCATGAATATAAAATATGAATCTTATTTTATCGCTTTCGGTTTTGATTATGGATATTAAACAATTGTGGGCTTGGAATAAAATATAAAATGTAGCCATTTACAGCGAATATAGTATGAATTGATTCGATTATAAATACCTACAGATCAGCTGGCAGAAAATGTTTCTATTCTTCTGTATGGCATAGAATTAAAAAAAAAAATGCAATAGTTCGTCAAAACATTATTTTAAATTACACATTTAAATAATGGAAAATAATTAAAAAGCTTAAAAATTGATCACAGTAGTAAATTTGGGCTAGTCGACAGAATGCAAGTGAAGTTTTATTGTCAAAGAGACGAAACCGCTTGCAGTGAGACCGCACGTCGCTCCCTCCGACCGTCACCGTACGTCTGGCTGTCATCCAAAACTCGAATCAGACATATTGTTTATGGTTCTACTTCGTGACTGCATGAGCTCACCCGGCCCCAGTAGTTGAGGCGAAAGGAAATTTATTTTCCCGAACCAGACGCTTTAATTTCATATAATTATAGCATTAACTCTTATAGCATGATTATTTATCTATTTAATATCCCTCCATTCATGCGCAAACAGATCACATTCAGGATATGCGTTCAGGAAAGCGTTAAACGCGGTTAGAACTCGGGGGGTAATCGAGTAAGCGCGCGTGGCCGTGCGCGCTGACCGTTCTGCGAACAGTTCAAGCCCACAAGTTAATTATAATACGGATCGTCTGTCTGTGGGAATGAGATAGTTCAGCAGAGTTAGTGATAATCAGTTTTATTTTACTTGAGTCCTCAACGAGCAGAGGTTTTATGCCCAATTCATTACCTACTTCGAGACCAAGTCCTAGTCACGCTGTTTAGGTGCAATAAGGATCTTTCGAAAAATTATTTATAAAGTCGTGCAATAATTCGCTCAAGCTTTATGAAATATTAATATTTATTTCCTGGATTGTATTTGTCATCATAATGAAATCGCTTTTGAAAAATAATACATGTCGCTAAATATTCACAATCATATATCCCAAACATGTGTTGTTATAATATAAATAGTTCACTCACGATATCTCTCCGAAAGCTGAGAAGGCGTCTCGAAGGCTCTGCGTCTCTATCTCCGGACTCAAGTCGCCCACGAAGATGTGGTAGTGTTCTGTAACAAAGTAATTTAACAATCAATCTCAATGATTTTACAATCAAACTTGATTACTTGACAATCAATGTCAGTGACATCAATTTTGCAATCTAGATAATTTTACAATCAATATTATTTATAATCAATTGAAATAAATTTACGATTTCAATATATTTTTATGTACAAAACGGATTGCACGATAACTAAATTTATGGTTTTATAATTATATCATCATGGATATCGCAATTATTTTTATTGATATCTCAATCTAACTACATGGATCATAGTTCCAAGATCAAAGTGATGATGAGAAGGCAATCATATATACAACTAACAGACCGCCCTCGCTTCGCTTCAGAAGAACTACCTTACGATTAGAAATAGCATCCACATTGTTTTAGGACTGGGTATTTCTCGTTCTGTGAATTGGAAATACACATCAATTTATAACTTTTTTGTTTATGGACGGAATGAAATGAAACGAGCATTAAATATTAAGTAACGCTTACCGGTTCAGCGCCAACAAACACACAGATAAACAGACACGAATTCTATCAACTATTGTTTCGTTTTGTATTGCGTTAATAAAGATCTCTAATAGCAGTTTTTCTGATATATCCTTAATGTACGGAAAGCGATCAGTTAGAACTTTATTATAACCATAGAACGTATCACAAATAATATCGATATGAAATACTAAAGTTATGAATACACGCCACGGTAAATGGGTATCAAAACATGATTAAGTGGATTCAAATCCAGATTCAAATACTATTACTCCACCTGTCAAGGAATCATCCAAGTTTATAAACTCCTTCAAAAGGTTTCCAAAGAAAGTGAAGTGTACCGGTGTTTAAAGGCTTCTCTTTTCTAAGTATTCTAAAACGTGAACTATATGTAACAAATGTTTAATAAATAAATACTATAGAAAAATCTCATTCGGAGTAATGGTTTAATTACAAAACTCGTAACTCTAAGGTTTCTCTGGTTCAACGCACAAGTCATCATCAGTCATCAACTATGAAGGCGTCCAATACATTTGTTCGTCGTGTTTATCATGGTTGTATATAACATGTTAGCTACACTATATAACATGTTAGATTCACGCGATAGGCAGACAATAAATAAATTATTATTTAATATTAATATATAAATGTAATATATAAAAATATCATAACATGTGGTATGGAATTACATAAAACATTACATATACAAGTATAGTTAAAAAAATATTATCTCCGTCAATATATTTTACCATACACAAACTACGGAACCTTCGTAAATATAAAAATACTAGATACAAATCTGTTGCAGTTTAGAAATCGCTGACAAACAGCGCGAATTCATTACAACGTTTGCAGCAAGCAATCCGACTGCGCGTCGCAGCCCGCTTGCTATGTACTCGGGTACTCAATTTATTCAAAAATACTCAGACTGCACGGTTAGGGTTGTCACGTATCAATGTAACGTTCACTGTGAATACAATTATACTTTTTTATACACCAATCAATATTCATACATATATATATATATATATATAAATAAATAAACGCCTGACAACAATCCCACCTGATGGTACGTGGTGATGAAGTCTAACATGTTGAACGCGCTGACCTATAATAGCCTATTCACTCTCCTCTTGAAGACTCCCACTATGTAAGTAGCCGGGAACACCGACGCGGGCAAGTTATTCCAGTCCTTTGCAGAGCTCATAATGAAAAAGACGCAAACCGCGCCGTCCGTGCAGGCGGTACGTTCACTACGTAAGGGTGGATACCTGCCGTACGTCGAGTCGTTCGACGGAGTAACGGTGACGGGGGAGTTAATTCGAACGTACATGAAAAAATCCTTCAGTAATACTTACCAATTAGTACGTAATACGTACCAATTTAGTTCACGCCAGCCCGCGAGTACAGCGTATGACAATACATACGAGTGCCATTACATGGGTGTAGCTTCTGTCTTCGTCACACAAAGGCACGTGCACTTATCAAAGGTATACAGGAACACGGAATCAGTTTGGTAACTACACGAGCTTTAGACTGAGCTGCAGTGTCCTTCATTGTTCAGATTACTTGGTACACATGTTAAACAGGACTGTAATTACAAAAAAAATCTAAAATTAAAATACTAACGTTTAGCACAACCCTATCCCGCGATCGATCAGTACTGATCAGGCTGGCACTTGCAAATTGATTTCGAAATACCGACGCACGTGCTCGTGTCCTTCTCTAGTTGTACACATCCGTCTCTTTCTCACTGCGTTATTGGAACCCAGTTGTCTCACAACTGGGCTAAGGTGTGGGGCTTGGTGACAGATTAGTGGATACACCTTGTTCCGTCAAGATGTCTTCCTTCGCTGAGAAGACTGATAATTAATTTGTAAATAAATACGCCAGAATTTAACAAATACAATTGCGAGTAAGATTCGAACTCGAGTCTGTGGTCGGGCCACCGACATTGCGACAATGCTGGGCTATAGACAGAGTAAGGGTAAATTTTTTTAAGTCTTTCTGTTTTTACCTTCTCTTTTTCTACCCGACAACGCATCAATGATTCCTTTGGTCTTGCTGGTGTCCATGGGCGACGGTGACCACATACCATCAGGTGGCTCGTCTGCTCGTTTGTCGGCCGTTAAGATACAAAATTAAGAATTTAGGAAGTAATATATAATTCACACCTTTGAAGAATCGAAGATTTTACACCACAGGCTTTGGGCATGATAAAGTATAATGTCCCTGTGAGTGATGCATCCTGCTGAACAACGGAGGAGATAATGTCACCAGTGTCTGCTGCTGGAGGACGCTGGCCTCCACCGCCCGATTTCGCCCATTAGAAGTCCCGAAAGTGTCTAAAAGCTGCTAATGCGAAGGAGAATCAACAGTGCAGTTAGTTGGGGCGATACATAAAACATTTTCTTGTGCCCAAGCAAGGAGAGAAGTCTACCCTACGTGGGAGGGAGATGGTGAATGCCCATTATGCATACCAAAGCAGCTGGCTGCGCTTAAGTGGGACTCATAAAAGATCTAGGTGTCCATCCATTAAACACCACCTGAGGTTAGCTTTGGCCTCGCCGCCCCCTTCTTGGGGAAGAGGGGTGCTAGCGGTGCTCCCTGGGGAGCAGTTTATTTTATATAAATCGTGAGTACCGTCACAGTTACATTTATATGTCACAATGACATATGCATATTACATTTATTTTAAGTAAAAATCACATGATTTATCACGCACGACTAGACGCATACGCGTGGTCGACCACGCTCTACGTGATTTTATCACAATAACAAATGTATAGCTGCTGTTCGAAAACGCAACGGCGCTTGTGAACTTTAATATTTAATTAAATGTGAACTCGGATCGTGTAAAACCGCTTAACCTCTAAAGCTTAATTGAAAATCACTCTCGCGAAAATCCGTTCTTACTAATTACGCACCGTTTATTTACTAATCATGATTTTATGGTAATGAACGAGTTCGGAGCAGATGAGATTTCTGATTGTTATAACCATCGCCCCTGGATGGTCCAAAGGTATCATTGACTAGTGACGGTCGAAGGGGAAGCCGGGCAGTTCACACAAAAAATCACAAGTTTCATCAACTCCCACCTGAGAACAAACATACAGTCAGATAGACGTCTACTCTAGCCGAGAAACGAACCCGGAACTTCTCGCTTGGAAGCTCAATACCTACTGGGCTAATTCTTTAACGTCTTTCCGCTTCAACTCCTCGATCGAAATACGGAGGAAGATTTTCATGGCTGCTTTAAAAAAGGTACCGCCGCGCATAAGTACCAACGGGGTGCAGCTGGATGGTACAAATACCATTGGTCGTATTAAAAACTTTGTTGAAGCTGCAAAAGAATCATTAAAATTTGTGATAACGCATTACGGCGTGATTTGTTGAAATTTAAGGAAGAAACTGCACGGTTTTTAATATTACAAATAGCCGACGAACGAGCAGACGAGCCACCTGATGGTAAGTGGTCATCGTCGCCCATGGACATCAGCAAGACCACATGTATCACCGATGCGTTGTGGGCCAGGAAAGAAGAAGGTATGGAAGAAAGTACAACATGAACATCAAAATCTTTGACTACCTACATGGGTGGATTATTCTTCAATATCAGGCGTTTAATAAATAAGCTTTTATATTGAGGTGTCTATTTTTCTAGTTCTGCAATTTTAAAATATATTCACTAGCGTATGAACTTCACAGGGAAGTAAAAAAGTTAGTTTTTACCATCTTAATAGAATTTCTATACTAATTTTTATATAGCCAATGCAAGGTGCAGTGATTTTTATGTGGCTTTATATTGTCTTTTTCGCTATAATTTTGAATTTTATATAAGAGTTACTAATTGGAACTTTTAAGCCACGCCTTAAGAATATTATAGTATAGATGAATATATTAATGACAAGGACGACTGGAGATAATATGTAGAGACCAGTTCCGTACAAGTTTAAACTTGCTTTGTAATTACCATCGGTTGTTTTAAAGATGTCCTGAGGAGTTTCGTTCACCGTTTCTCCTCCATATCAAAGTACATAGAGCAATTTTTCGAAACTTCTCAATCACAACATATTGTAAAATTAAAAACAGTAGATAATTATTATTATAACAAATATTTTTTTGCTTAAATGGTTATTTTTCTAAGTTTTATTTTGAATTAGCAAACTACCCTCGCTTCGCTTCAAAAAACTACCTCACGCTTAGAAATAGCATCCACATTGTTTCGTCGCTGGGTTCTTCACGTTCTGTTAATAAGAAGTACATTATTAATTCATTACATTCTCATTTGTGGACGGATTGCAATTAAACGAACTTTAAGTATTGAGTGACGTTTACCGTAATACATTAGTGAAAACCGAAATAAGATAAGCCGTTTCTGAGATTAAGGCGAACAAACGCACAGACTAACAGACAAAAATTCTAACGACTATTGTTTTGTGTTCTACTGCGTTAATAAACGCCCCTAATGGTAGTTTTTCTCATATATCCTTCATGTGCAGAAAGCGATCAGTTAACATTTAATACATGTATAGATGTTAAAAATCTGATCTAAAATAAAACTCGATAGTAACGACAAAATTTGTATCCACACTCGTCCACGGCGCAGCAATGTTATTTTAACCAAATGAAACACGTCATTGTCATTAACTAGGGTCTAGGTGCATGCAAATTTATTACATAATGTATATACATGACGCGGTGTGACCCAGTTGCATGAATTACTCCGCCAGGGGGCGCGAGGTGCAGCGCTCGCGTTTTAAAGCAGTCTTAATGATGATGTTGATTTCAGTTCGTTAGCGGGCTGGAGGGCTCGGAGCTGGGGAGGCCTGGCGCGCGACAGGGACGGAAGAGTGACAGCGAGAAAGTCCTTGTTCGTTGGTCAGACACACACACAGTCGGTACAGATTGTTTAAAACTGATCGTGGCATCTTGCTAGCGCAATTACTACGGTATGTATTTGTGATTCATCTCCTCCTTAATGGCTTGACCGAAACTGATGATAGTTTTGCGTACATTATGAATTAGCTTGAATAGCTTTTAGCTACATCTGAACCCGGTTTGAAAAACTATATAAATCTGTTTTTTTTTTGTTCACCCAAGGAGCCTAATAATATATTTTCAGCATCCGATCACTCAACAAGTATACACTACAAGGAAGCGTAGGGAATGATTTTAGAATGACAATATTTTATTTGGTATCATTATTAACACGATATTAATTAACAAGTAAAAACACTATCTTTTCTTTCTTCTCTATATGTACAATATATATATGTATATGTGGACACACTAAATTAACCCATTTATTGTTTCCACTTCTGGGTCTACTGGAATATAAGAATAAAGAAATAAGAAATACCCGTGCACATTGTTATTTTTAGTTTCCATTTCCTGTAAATCATTTCTGTGTGTGAGTACCAAGCTAACCACACTAGGATTTCTTGTGTGGTACGAAGCTAGGTTCAATCGACATCAGCTAATTTCAACCTATGGTATGCGTAAGACTGGGATATGCGGAGTTCGATTGGGTAGATAAAAATAATATTGGTAGTGGTGGAAATATTCACAAGTTAAAACAGTCAACTCATATATCGTACATTATTATGTGAGTACAGTGAGTAGTTTAAAACGTACCGTGTAACTGATAACTTATTAGGCGCTGGAGCTTGAGAGACGAGGACGCATCTTTAGGAGCAGGAGTTATCAGGGGAAGGGTGATCGTTAATGATAAGTTCTGTTATTATTAAAGTGTACGGGAACGAAACAATTTGGCTGCTCTACATCGACACATAATTACTTATATTAAAAATATATAAATAAAACATAAATATATAATTGTTTGTATGTATTTGTGTGTGTTTATGACTGTCAGAGCTTAGATAATATCTATATATACTTAATGAACGCCGCAAAGTATACTAAGTTGATAAATCAACACTTGGATATTTTTACTTATAAATGTAGTTGTTTTCGCCAAGGGTGCTCATATTCATACTAGACCTAATAAAGGTTGAACACACACACTGACAAAGGTCAATTGATAAAAGTTTAAATCAAAAAACACTTGAACCCTGTACAAATTGATTCGGCGTGCCGTTATATTTCCCGCGAGATCAAAACTATTATTGGCTGGTTAGAACCAGAAATTTTCCTGTTGAATATTTCACCATTATTGGACCGGAAAATTCGAGACAAGAATTGAATATCATAAAACGTCTGTTCTTATGATAGAGTTCCACGCGTATTGCAGCTTTTGAGTTATATTTGTTGTGAATATTTGAAAATGTTTGATCTTCTTTGAACTTAGGTCAGGTTCCTATGAACTATAATTGATAATGGTACTTCGTAAACTTCATATAATGTTTAGAGTATGTTTAAATCCTAAACATCCATCTTGCAAGACGCGGGGAATCCACAAAACGGGTACTGCTTTTTTTTTCCAATTTATTGAACGGAAAATCTGGAATGAACTGATTTTTTGGCACAATTTCCGAAGGTCTTCTGTTCTACTGGAACTTCTCCGAGTCTTTTTCATGTCACTAACCACAATCAGCTCCCGCTAAAATACTAACCACCTGATCGTAAGTGGTTTACGCAGCTCTTGAACATGAGTAAGGCTAGAGTTAGCAATACCGTAGCATTTTTAAGTAGATCTAGACCAATAGGCGATAAGTATTCCCCACCTACATAACTACCTACATAACCTTTAACAACGCGCGATAGCTCAGTCTCACGGCGACACGCGTCGAAGTAACACCTCGCTAATCCCTCATCGTTTGTCTCTTGCAACGACTTGTTTAATGCGTTGAAGAATCCATCCAGTTTGGTATTTCCACTTGTAGGAGTTTGTAACAAAACAAACCATTGGTTACCTGCCAAGAAGGTCACTTTTGCTTCCAAACAGTCAGAAAACACGCGAAGAAATCTCATTCCAGCCTTTATCTCCCGAATTCAAATAAAAATAACGAAAAAGCCCAAAACCATTTTTCGGCTGTGATTGAGTTTAAAAGTTAAATACAAGGTAATAGATAAAATCGCAACCCGAATAAAAACTAACATTGAATTGAATGTTAATAAATTGTGCCGTTGCATATTACAGAGAAAATAGTTTTAACGGAACGCAATAATTAACAATACATATTAAGTTTTAAGTTTTTACATTTTTTGTGTGTGCGTTTGTGCGCGTTTATCTCAAAAACGGTTCAACCGATTTCGTTACGGTTTTCAGTAATGTATTGCAAAAAACATTGTTTAACATTTAAAGTATGTTTCACTGCAATCTATCCAAAAATAAAACTGTTATAAAGAGAAAACCCAGTCGTAACACAATGCAGGTGCTAATTCTTAGCGTCAGGCGTAGTTTTTCTAATGCAAGATAAAGAGGCTCGTTACTCGTAAGATACGAGTATATTGTCAGCGTCTTTACAAATAACCTTGTATTTTATAGTATTATAAAGTTCAAATTTATGTGCTAGTAAAATTAATTGCATCTACGCAATCCTTAACTGTGCGTCGTCCGACACGCGTTAGCTATTTTATTAAATTTTGATTGATTGATTTGATTTTTTGACTGGGAAAAGAAATATAATGTATTTACAGGGTGTATAGTTTGAATTTATTTCCAGGTACTATTTGGTATTATAATTGCCTCCAAAAAAAAACAATAGCCTTAAAAATTAAATA
>DWPT01006049.1:0-11747 GCA_018251895.1 Agathymus mariae mariae
TGAGCCTCTTTGCACACCCCTCGATCGAGTCCAATGCTGATAGATGACATTTGGCAGCACCAGCCCAAATATGACAACAGTACATAGTCGCTTGAGCTTTGTACAGGATTAAAAGCTGATTCGGTGTGAAGTATCGCCTCACCACCACAAGAACCCTAAGTTTCCTTGCAGCCGTTTTAGCCTTGGACTCAATGAACCGACCAAAGTTGAGGTTCGAGGAAACTTCGACTGCCGACAATTGAAGACGGTCAGTGCATTCCAGGGATACTTTCTGAAAAGTAGGAGCCAAGGTGAACAGACTCCTCTTGGCGCTGAACAAACACGGCTTATTTGCGTTCGTTTTTTGGTTGCGTTGAATCTCACAAGATTGGCATCGCCCCATTCGGACACTACCCGAAGTGTGAGACTCATACGTTCCACCATGGCCTATCTTTCGGACTATATTTCTTCTCTACTGGCCCGAAGTTTATTTATACATTTGCGATAGACTTCAAAAACTTACATTTTAAGTAAAGTATTCAAAATGTTTATTTTGTTGGTATTAAGTACGAATGCGTTACACGAAGCGGGAAGTCCGCCAGTGACGATGTCGCAACTAATAATATTTCACGAGACATTTAGCGGTGCTCTAGAATTCGATATGAAATTATCAGTGCCAATATATCCGAAAATAAGTAGATATAAATACTGATGCCTCGATGAAAGAAATTTCAGAAAGTAGATTCAGACAAGTCACTAATAAAATAGTGAACAAAAACTGCCACCTGATCCTCCAATCCAATCCTCAATTCATGCGATTTAACAATAAATATTTAAAGACAACCGATTTAAAATTTTTAAATAGGTGAATTTTTTGCTTTCATCTCATGTTTTATCCCTTTTTTGTTTTCAAGGAGTAAACCTTCAATAAGTACCCGGTGCCGTGTAATTGACACCGGGTAATATGAAATGTTTACGCCCCCCTCCCCAGCGACTTTCCTCAGCGCTAAATAAAGAACTCCAAGCTCTCCATAGGAACACAACCGGAGTCCTCTGAGCACGGTGCCCTTATCGGGCTTTGCCTGGGTGGGACAACGTGGCCCGTCCCGCACCATCCGATCTTAATGACGGTACACGGCCACACACACCGTCGTCCTTCCCAGGGTCGCTAGCCGGACGGTTCGAGCTTCCACTCTTACCGCTCTCGACCCCGGAAGTCCCCTTTTAGTCGCCTCTTACAACAGGCAGGGGATACTGTAGCCCGTATTCTGGTCCCGAGCTACACACCTGATTAATAAATGACAGTGTTCTGTACTAACAAACTTAAAAAAATAACAAACGAAGTGAGAACCTACTCCTTTTTTGAAGTCGGCCAAAGATAGAACTAACCCTCTTTTAATTTTATTGTTCAAGTGTTGTTTCATATGTATATTTTACTGCGTTATTTTGAAATAATTTAAGCTTTGAACGCCATCTAAAATATATTTTACGACGTTGCAGAAAATTAATTATCCACGCGATTTATGACCTAAGTGTTTGTATTTCAAACAGAGAATAACGACATCATTATGTTATGTTATAGTAATATGAATATTCGTAAACAACTACTTTATTATGAGTTGAAATTGATATTAATTTAATTATATACATCGACTTCGCTATGGTTCGGTAACCCAAAATTCTGTAAGCAAGTATGAAAATGTTGATGATATGAACATCTTAGTAAGGATTTATTAAAATAAACAATTACATAATTTGTTTTAAACAATACTGGCACAAAAATTTTAAGCAATCAGAAATAAAAAATAAGGCAGAAAAATTAAAGAGAATGCATGTAACATACAAGAGTAGATTAAATAGTTTACTTCCTATTTTATATATTTATTTAATTTTAGATAATAGACAAAAATGAAATTTTTATTCAACGTAAAGTCGTTTCATGTGTTTATCACATACTCGTAAATATGCGAACGTATAAATATGCACTTTTGTGCTTATCTACTGTGGCGCTTAAAAGAAGTGTATTAAAGTGATTTTTATTCCAACCGATTGTTCTTAATCTCATAAATATCATCAAAAATATGTTAGAAACGAAAATTTGAACGGTGATAAAAAATAAAAAGTCAACAAATGACGAGTATGCCAAGTAGGGTGTCATGGAAAGGGTCTTTAAGCGTCTCTTTTCGTGTCGTTTTTCCTTTTGAATAACCATTTAATAATTTAAACAAATTTCTAGCTGCAAATTGGCAGTCATTTTCATTTAAATAAAACAGATTTATACAGTGTGAAATGTAGGAGTCAACCTCTTGAATCAAATTTTCTGATACTATCAAAGCCACGCGGAGACCTCGACTCTGGATGTTGTAGTGGATTGTAGGATTGGAGTGAGTGTAAGAACTTTCCACCTTTTTTTATGTTCGCTTTTTATATCGTCGGTTCTTTGATTTTGGTTTATTATTATAATTGTTTTCATATTTAGTACATGAAAACTAAACATACAAAAGAAGAAATTGACTAACTAAAGACTCAAGCATTTCATATATTTTAAATATCTGAGGCTTAATTAAAAAAATATATATTCCAAGAACCAGTTTTTATAACTTCGTTGCCGTAAATGAAATTAAACGTGTTGATATTATTTAGTGTGTCTCATCAGATACCGCATAAGAGTTTCCAGAAAGGTCGAAAATAAGAACGTGTTGTTATTGAACCTGATATTACAACAGCTCTACCAGAATAGAAATTCTGCTAACCATACATCTGCCCACGTATACAATGCTTATCATACTCATCCAGCGATAAATAGGGCTTAAATTCATCAGGTGTTAAAATATAATTGAATACAGAATAGCATAGCGTAGATTTCGCTAACATCTAAAAAAATCATAAAATTTATTTATTACCAAAATTTCTTTCACATGATTTTGTGGTTATTTTAGAGTGATAAATAAGATACAAATTAAAAGCTTAACGTAAATTACTAAAATATCAAAATCTAATTAATTGCCTGTGTGTTTCGTAAAACCGAAATACAGAGTCGACATCAGATTAATTATATTGTAAATTTATACACCTTATCTTATTGTATCTAGTGTGTAACAAAATATAATCCATATCACTAATATCTAATAAATATCTAACCGTATCATATCAAATGTATAATATTATGACCAGTTTGCTTATTATATGTTTAAGTATCTTCGAGATAGCACACATTCAACCGTATAATGGTGGTAAATGAAATAAGCGAGTTTTTCAACACTGTTTACTATACATTATACTGTAGGCCAAAATGTTATACAAATATTGTACCGTGTAGGAGTAATACTTAGTTCAACGTATTTATGTTCACGCAGTGTGCTTGTTACTGCTTCATATTTTCTAAACACAGGAATGGACGCTCGTTTACTAACACAGCTTGATCCTTATTTGCATCTCTCATAATTCGTCAATATGTTTAGTTAAATTTGGTACCTTATTCCATACGTCGTACAACAATGTTTAAATATTACTTATATCTAAGTAATTTTGCTTAAGAAACTCTTAATATTATAATACACGTATAGTAATGGTACAAATATTAATAACAGAATCAAGTACACCGAAGCCACTCTATGCGCTTCGCTGTTCCGTATGAACGCTTATGATTCGATGTACTGACTGGTACTGATATGCATTCACCAGTATATTCCTGGCTCTCAGTACAAAAGGTATTCGCTACTATATCTCCACAAGTGCGCTTCACAATGTCGGTCAATATTGATGTGGAGAATTTTTCACTACGAAAAAACTTGCGTCGCCGTACGCTAAACACTCTGAAGACAGCTGTCACGGTGCTCAAACAAATCGCCAGTGAGTTTTTTTCTAATTATTCAAGGAAGTACTGAACACTCACGAAGTTAGGAGAATAAATCCGTTTATTACGCGACTAATAAGGAGATCATTGGATTCTTGTTACAGATCGGTGGAAGTGGTTAGAAACCCTGATTTGATTTAACGTGTTTATGAGGAAAAACCAAATATTTTTCTGAAGCTTCTTTGAAGTTTTCGAACGCGGCGTTAATTTCGATTACTTAATATACTAGTGTCGGGTAAATTATTAGAAGATGCTTATAATTCAAAGGTAAAATTGACAACTTACATCTGATTTGTTTACAAATGTTTTTTAAATTAATGAGGGAAAATAAAAAATATCTGCCCCTTTTGTTGAATTTACTTACTATACATTTTTTAGTATATTTTCACTTAAT
Source organism: Agathymus mariae mariae (assembly GCA_018251895.1). Classification (NCBI taxonomy): domain Eukaryota; kingdom Metazoa; phylum Arthropoda; class Insecta; order Lepidoptera; family Hesperiidae; genus Agathymus; species Agathymus mariae. Next base: position 4,230 of record DWPT01006049.1, read on the forward strand.
ATACTACAGGCATGTTACTGAGTAACAAACAGTAACATAGACATATACCTACTACTCGTATGATTATGTATATTTATACTAATATTATAAAGAGAGAGTGCGATATTTGTGTATTTCTATATATACGGAGAGTAATCTCTGAAGCTACGAAATATTATTTTGCAATTTGAAACATACAATATTCCGGATTATTATTTATCATGATATACATATAAAAATTACCTTTTTTTTGAGGGGGAAACTATTAAAAGGTTGTGTTATGTGGGATTTTTCCGCACTAAAACCTCCTTCCGGTGACCTTCCTCAGCGCTATGTACAGGGCTCCAGGATCTCCAATGGAACGCAACCAGAGCCCTGAGCGCGTACCCTGACGGGTTCCGCTCGTGATGAGCCTCCGTTCATCCCGCACTTTCTGATGTTTACCAAGGTAAGTGGCCACGCATACCGTCGTCCTTCCCGGAGTGGTTGACTGGACGGTTCGATCTCCCTCCCGGGCCGCCCACAACCCCGGAAGCCCCCTTTCAGTCGCCTCTTAGTACTGACAGGAGTATCGTAGTCCTGTAGTGATCTAGAGCTACAGGGACAATACATAAATTACCTAAGAAACATGATGATATTCACTTTGTTTTTTAATATTTCGACATTAGAATGGATTATAACGTTGTAACTACAATAAAAAATCGTTCAACTTGGACGAAGTCGTGACGGGCCGCTAGTTCATATACTTGCCTTTGTTCTTAGGGCTTAAAATTTTTCTTCCTACATTTTGCATTAAATATGGGGTACATAACACAATTATAAGCGATATGGTCAAATTTATCACAGTTAAATGACCAATGATTAAAAAACCACGTCAGAACTAAACGTAGTCAATCAGTGGTTCTAACATCTTTGCTCCACCAAGACTGATTGTTTAAGTCAATAATTGACATGCGTTGTCGTTTACAAGATTAACTGTTGTTTCTTATTGTATTACGAAGGACGAATAATTACTTTGTTAATGAAATAACGTCAAACATGTGATGTTTATTTGTTTGTTACAGCCAAAATCACTCACTACTTCTATAGGCAATGATTTCTACGCTCAATTAGAGATGTCTAGATTGTAATGTACCGTGTTGTTCCAGTTCAATTTGTAATTTCAGTTCAAAACGCATGAACTGGGCGTTTAATCTGCACAATGGTCTTCTGATACTCGTACATAGTGTTACCAACAAACATTATTTACTTAAAGTTCTCTTTTAAGTACGAAATTACGTAAGTTTTAGCGCTACTTAATCAACTGCCTAGGTTGTTTAAAACTTTGTGGATTACTCCGTTTCAGTTAAGTGGTATCTGCATCGTATGAATTATCCTAACCAACTTCTAGTTTTCTATTTGAGTCGCCCATAAGGGCTTCTGTGGATTGGTTTTAAGATTGGATTTAATTTTAAGAGACGCTGGCTCCGACGTTATTTTAAGGTTTTTACCAAAGTTTACATAAAGCTACTCGCTGCATAGCTGATAGACAGACATACTAAAGGTCTACCTATCAAACGACGTTTCATATACCTATTATTTCTAGCTATCATTGCCTAAAATCTGTATTATTTATAAGTTATGCAACTTCAAAGACAATCGGTAGTTCGATGGCTGACTGCTAGCGGCGTAATTTTATAAGCGATTCGATGTTTTACCGAGCAGGATATAACATAGATTGCGATTGTTATAGTTAGATAGCAGCCTTTAGCTACATTAGCTAGAAGACCATTCGGCAGCATAATATCTTTCAACACATAGGAAGGTAACATACAAAAACGAAATAAATAATAATAAAAATATAAATTAGATACTATGTACTTGCACCTCTTTATACCATTACAAACTTTAATTTAGGTAATATTAGTGTTTTCAAGCTGGAGTTAGAATGAGAAACTTCTCATGAAAAAGACGAACTAGTCTTTCTAGTAGTTTTAAGTTCGCATTTTTCATAAGAAATATTACTCAAGAAACAAGCGCGCCGAAAATAAAATTTTAAAAGTTATCATACAGTCCACCTGTTCTCAGCAAATATTTTCCTAAAGCTATCTACAGGAAGCATATAAAATCTGAGCATTTTTACCAGAATATCTTTGTATAAAGGATTCTACGGCATATTTGAGATAGGAAGTTAAAAGAGCAACTTATTTACTTTTGCTGCATAACAAGAATACTTAATACTAATGAAAAAGCAAGATTAAATAATAAAATCAATGTTTATATTTTGTGATATTTATTAAATACATATTGTACATATTCTAATTGAGAAAATTACATGTTAGGTACCATCCTATCCATCCAAATATTTTGTGATCACATGGAGAAAACTATTTCAAAAATGTTATCTTCCACACAAATTCAGAAATCTAAAAATCTAGGTGATTACTGATAATTATTGATGACTAGTGATATATATTTTATCTGTATAGAGTACACTCTGTACTATCAATCGTAAAGTAACAACTAGCCTATCAATAAAACGTTTGCAACTGTCAAAACCATCAACAAATATGTGACTCATTCAAATAACCCTGCCAGTGTTATCAAGTAATGTCAGCACATTACATGATAATATCAGCATATTCTATATAATTAGTAACATGGCTCAAATATCATTTCTGAAGACTGTTTATTCTACTTTTTATTTTATTCATATACACGCAAACACCGATCAACTATAATGGAAGCACAGTACACTCGAATTGGCCAAAATTACAGCAATTTCCCAGACATTTTACCAAACGTCAGCGCCTCTAATGTACGTGTCATTCAAAATCTTACCATTGTGTTTATCGTGTCGAAAGAGCGTTGTTACGATAGAACATTAAACTGAAGCTTATGTCTGATTTCACGTGACAATCTACGTAACCCATCTAATGTGAAGTATTCTTACACTATCTACTCTAACTGAAATCATGATGAAAAACTCTTAAATAACTCTTTAATAAACTCATATTTTTTGAAAATATGTGCTTCCTGGACAGTTATTAATGGAAAATATTGTCGCAAGTTCTTTCTTCTTCTTCTCATTTCCTGGCTGAATACGCACCACTGATACCTTTAGTCTTGTTGATGTCCATGGGCCACGATGACTACTTACCATGAGCTGACTCGGCTGAGCTTTTATCGGCTATTAACATCAAAGGTACATATATTTCGCCACATTATATAACATTCTCAAAACTGCTGATTCACAAGTGCCAATCGCATAATGCGAAAGTTTTGGATGGCGATGAGCGTATTATCTATCTAGCGAGGAACCTTAGAAAATTTCAGATTAGAGCATAATAATTTGAAGAACCTTGACGAACTTCACCTCAGTTTGCAATTGAGAAATATATTGTTATGAAACGACGTCAAGTTGTGAAGTGTGTTTAATGGAAAAGTATATGACCCTGTTTTCACCTACATAACAGCTAATTTTAGTATAAACTGTGTCAGATTTCGTGTCAGAACTTTATGGTGCGGAGTAAATGATAATGAAATCTAAACATCGTACTTATGCGTACTTTTTGAAAAGGATGAAGGTAAATTTGTAACTGTGTAGAAAATTTGTGACACGAGCTTTTTTTGTGGTTTTAACAAACTTTTTATTTAATACTAGCGGCCCGTGCCGACGTCGTTTGAATTAAATAATCTATTTGGAATAATGTACCTTAGAAATAGAAAAAGATTTTTCAAATAGGTGCCATGGTTCGGAATATTACTTTCAGCATATATGTATACATACATGTATCTGATACAAATAATTCCCATTATCATTATCAAACTCGAAGATTTCATAAATAGAAACAATTTAGATATAGGACCTGGCGCCAAGCATAGGCATTTAATTGTACTAGAGCTTTATTTGTGGAATTAGCAAACATTGCCGCAAACTATCGACAGAATGTTTAATATAAGTTTTTACATACCAAATCCAATAAATCTTGGTTAATGATTATTCACATCGTCATCCTTCTACTTCGTATGGGTACATTCTATGATATTAAAAAATATACGTCTACAGTTATCATATAACTCACCTGTACAAGATCCTGCTTATGAGTATCGGGAAGTAGTCCGGCACCAAATGAAAAATATCTATCTTCCTTACGCATAAGTTGCCGTATAAGATTTGTAAAACTTCCTGATACAATCTGCAATGTGTTGAATCCTTTCACAGCTAAGTTCCCTATAGTCTTTAATTATTTTTTCTGCTACCTCCTACTCTTCCCTAACAGTTGTCAAAAATATATTATTATATAACCTCGCAAAACTTTGCGAGTCATCTAACTAGATGGCATTGTGATATAACACCATTAGTAAACGGATTCTAAAAAAAACCAGAGCCTACTAGTAGAGAGTAGGTTTGTGATAGAAATTATAATAAAGTACTAATGGGTATGTTTGTTGAAGGTTTCTATCCTACCTGGTGTCCAAGCTGACCACCACTGCTAGTGGTGCGCTCTGCTGAACTACACAGGAGGCTGGTCTGGTCCATCCTGTTGGAGATCTATGTGCTCTATACCACCTAAACTTTAATTCTAGCGATACTCGTGAATGACGGCAGGATGCTTTACCTACCTAAATAGGTATTTCTCTCCTAGAACCATAAAATATTTTTTACATCTCTTGGGCCCCGCATCAGAGAGCCATTAAAAGGCAGACAACGTTTTCTTCTTCGTTGATACCTTTTGTATTACGGTAGTCCATGGGCGACACTGACCACTTACTTTCACACGGTGAGTCTGCTTATTTGTTGGTTATTCTCACATATATATTGTACGTATATTTAATTGTAATTGTGACGTCCACTCGCACACACAGGTAAGTATTAGGTGGATAATTGAAACAAAGCAAGTGCGTTTTTTTCTGTCTGACAATAACTTTTTTCTACGTCCATGAGGCTTTTATTACCAAAAGCAAATATACGAGGTCTATTATCATCGGACTGAATAAACACTGCTCTTAGTCCTACAGGACGGAAAATTGCCATATCAATGGTTTTATCATCTGGGTGGTAGTCTCCTAATGTTTGAATATTGCTTAAGAACATTTGTAACTCGTTAAACGATTGGTTTGCAACGGTCCCCAATTATTGGGAATATTTGTATTTTTACTTAATTTTAAAGTCAATAATCTCCTGAGAGGTTTTGATTTAATCAACATATCGGCAATCCATTAATTCACGTAATTTATGTCCCGTACGAGTCCCAAGAAACTTTGTACTTCATCGATGGATAATGGTTTCCTAAACTTTGTTACTATTTTTATATATTTGTTATATAGGTTTGTTTGTTATATAGGTTTGATGCCGCAAGAATAAAATTCATGACCCAAAAATTGAATGTTCGCGACATTGAAAATTGTTGGCATTATTTTCATTCAAAAGGATATTATTTTCTTCAAAAATTTCTAAAACTATCTTGAGCTTGGCGTTGTGTTCATGATAATCTTGACCATAAACTACAATGTCATCTATAAAATTAACAAACCCATCACATGGTATCAGGATTATTTCTAAGATCTTTTGAAAATATTCTGGCGCAAATGAAATACCGAACATTACCTTTTGTATCGATAGAGACTTCGTCCTGTTATTAATGTAGTAATACACCTGGAATCTTCGTTAATTTCAATTTCATAAAATGCATTCTTAATATCAAGTTTAAAAAAACCCGTGCCTTTTTAAACTTTTTATATTTCTTGTTTCTTCTTTTTCTTTGCATTGTTTATAATTACTTACCCTTTGTCTCGTCGCCACGTGTGACGTCCACTGGTCACAATGGTAAATATTAGGTGGATAATTTAAACACAGGATAACTCTCGGTATAGCCGTGCTACGTACACTCTCATTGCCCACGAATAACAGCAATTGACATCTGTCATTGGTGACAACGTGCGCCCACGTCTATTTATTATGTCATAACACTACAGTCATGTTGTTAATAATAAAAATAGGGTGCCCTATTAATATTCTCCGTTGAACTAGTACTCTGATAGGATACTGTCCCTGTAGCTCGGGACCAGAATAGGGCTACGGTATCTTCTGCCTGTCGTAAGAAGCGACTAAAAGTGGGCTTCCGGGGTTGTGGGCGGCTAGGGTGGGAGATCGAACCGTCCAGTCAGCGAACCCGGGGAGGACGACGGTATACGTGGCCGTGTACCGCCGTAAACATCAAAAGTTGTGGGATGAGCGAAGGCTCATCAAGAGCAGAGCCCGGCGGGACACGCGCTCAGGACTCCGGTTGCGTTCCGTTGGAGATCCCGGAGTCCTGTACATAGCGCAGAGGAAGGCCACCGGGGGGGGGGAGGTTTAAAAAGCGGTAAAAATCCCACATAACCCGGTGTCGCTCCCACGGCACTGGGTACCTTTAGAAGTTTTCCTCCCTCGAAAACAAAAAAAAAGGATAACCTAACACATGTAAACATTAGTTACAACGATTTTACGGCGCAAACTTTGTTAATCAAAAGTACCGCGGTCTATACAAATTAAGCATAAACATGATTACGCTAGAATAACAAGTCCCTAAATATTCATGAAACACTTTCGGTTGCTAAAATCAACAGAAATTCAAATTTGACACCGCAACGTTTTGAAAAATCTTTCATGAATGATAAATAAGATTTGAGTAATGTTTACGTACCTACTAGAAACGTAAGAAGAACTCGTAAGTGCTAGAAAAGCATAGAATATCAATGCTGAAGTTCAGCTATTTTCTGAACCTGCGGGCTAAATGATAGAACGTGTAACTATGTCATGTTAATGATGACGAACATCAACTCGGCGATATGGGATCTTTGATAAACTTGTATGGTGATTCTGGAACCAAAAATTCACTATTAAACCGATCCCCTCACGACCGCAATGCCGTTTGTTTTAATTCAAAATTTGCTAAATTTTATATATTATAAACCGACCTGTGCAAGTTAAATGAGAATGAAGATGGTATAATCGTAATAATTCATTTATACCCATCGCTACTGCTCAGTGAGCTTTTAAAATAGTAATATTTACACAACGACTGCGATGCAATTAATTTATTCAGAAGGTTATGGTTTTATTATTTTACTCAAAGCTAATTAACATTATTATTTCAAACTGGCGCAGATAATTGAACTAGTATGCTCTCTATTTGTCCTTGATTTGAAGTTGTTTACACGAGTACAGGGGATGTCCACAACTCAGCCGCTATACATTATTAGATGATGATCATTTGCATTAGGAAAAAATACTGCATCGGATGGTCTTTAATTCTTGTAGGATGATTTTTGTATTAGATACGCCGTTAAATTTTTTATCAATATTTCGAAATTAACACGATGCAATTAAAATGAACACGTGCAGAAAGCAAAGGGTACAACTGAACTCGGTGAATTATTACGAATGAGGAGATAACGTCTAGTCACAAGTGTAGTTGATATTGGACTAGTTAGCGTCCCTTCAAAAAAAATGTTGTTACTGACCCTCACTAAAGGAAAACGACGCTATTGTTTTATCAATAAAGTTCTTTTTGC
>DWPT01006050.1:0-11747 GCA_018251895.1 Agathymus mariae mariae
AGCATGTTGTTATGTCACTCGTGCTGTCATTTCATTTTGGACGTGCTTCGATTAAAGCAAATTGTCAGCGATAATTACTGCTTTGTATTTATATTTTTTGTTCAAATGTACTATGTTCTGAACCGTCGGTGTTTCATATCGTTAACAGGCTTTAAGTTTTAACATAGCTAGCAATTAATAAAATATTTTTTTGTTTCAATAAATTAATTTGACGTTCCAGTTAATCTTTTTTAATATTTCAATTTAAACGTAGCGAAGCACGATAATACGTACGTGGTACCTACCTTACGTTCGGTATTCATATTCTGAGTATATCATTTGACTAAGGATTAATAAATCTTTTTGTAACCGATCGAGTTGAATTAAAGAAAAAGCGATGTAGGTGTAGCGCGACTGGTGTCCAATAAGGCCAGTGCAGACTTTCTAATAAAGCCGACTTATTATAGTAACATATTAAGGCGATATTCAGTCATACACCAAGCCCTTAAAAGTGGTAAACAAAAGCGTGGAGACAGTTAGATTGATAGGACAGGACGGAGATTTGGTAGCGGGCGTGGCCCCGCCCCGCGCCCCCGTTTGATATGCGGAGTGCTGTGGCTATGAGACAAGCGCTTTTTGAATACATAATCTTTTATAATACTGATCATTATCGCGAAATTACGTGCAAAATATATTATGGGTTTTATTCCATGAAATATGTCAATAGACTATAAAAAATCAGATGAGTCACCTTTTGGTAGAAGTCAGCATCCGTCATGTACACCTTTAAAATAAAAGGCAACATCATCTCGTTGCCGGTCAAAAACAACTCGGGGCACCCTCGTTTTTTAATTAGCTCTTTATCATTGCTACTTAAACATTTCAACGTTATTCAATATGGAAGGTAGTACCATAGTAGTAATCATGCAAAGAAAGATAAATAACAAAAAATAGTGATACGCACTATTCACGAACTCGGGACACTCCAACAGAACTACGAGCGTCAGAGGTAGATTTGGATTTACATTTATATGGAGCCCAAAAACTGTTCAATCATAGATTTTTAAAGCTAAAAGCGTAGGCGACGTCCGTATTAGGTTGCGCTTGATACCAGTCACATCATATATCAGCCTTCTTACGGATAGAATTGTGACAGAGTACAACACTATTTGCATTACTTTTTTTGTTGTTAACTGTTTACAATATTGATTCCAATATTCGTGCTACATACTCAATATTAATTGGCACGTTGCTCCGATATCAGCTCATATACGAAATCGCTGGCGCACTGGCTCGATGTTGTCAACTTTAACAAGATTTACCTTTAATAGTTTTCTTTTGCCTCCACTTGTCTACTGTAACGTCACCTCATAGGGCGGATTGACGTAACAGTTTACAAGCTGCGTATTGCTTTTATGATGCTTGGAGGACCGAGCAATAAAACTACTAGGAAAATTTAATTTGTTGGGCACATAACTTTGTTTTTTCTTTCTCGTGTTCCTAGTCACTTCACCCTTAGACATCTGCGATCGATTTAAATAATGACAATAGTTTTTGAGATTGGGAAACTAGGGAAATACCATAGGATACCAGCGAGTATAACATCTTATTCGTTCCACCCTTTATATCATCCATCGAGTGGTCCAGTTCGTTGTGGGGTGTCTATATGGGTCACGCACACCCCGTCTATAAATACTTGCGCGCACAGACAACTCGTCGGTGCCGTTGGTCTGGTCGACATGATATCACGCCGCTATCGCTTCCTGTTGCGGTATCGCCACCGCGATGCTGTTACTGACTGACATTACGCCGAAATGCTATCGTCGTGCTGGTATGCCATTGTTTCATACGCGGCCAATAATTGAACTTGCATTGTATCATGAAATGAAAAACGAATGTAATGTTCTATTTACTTTAAATCGGAGCAACCGTTGCCGTGGCAACAAACGCAACGAGCAAACCTTGTGCTAATGTCAACACGGGTAAACGTTTTTTTTTTTCGATTCACATGCCGACCAATTGGAATTCTCAAACGGTTTAGAACTATAATTTAGATGCAATACATTTAAATGAAACTAAACGGTGTGGTCATTGCTCAAATCATGGCATGGTGTACATTGTTCATCATAAACCACTTTTAGCGATCCAAGATTTGGTATTTGACTGAGCTTGATCTTGACTTTTCTGATTGATCGAAACCCACTCGTATTAATTAAAATGGTCAAAGCTACGACGTTTCTTATGTTGAAGTTATTCATCTTATGGCGTGACTGTGAAAACAATCTCAATTCGTGGGAAGTTCAAGTGAGTGGGAACGGTTAATAGACGTCGATGTCTCGTTATGATGCGACAAGCCATGGTTTGTTTGGTTGTACTTTTGTCCTTGTAGACAATGTTCTCTTTACTCAAACTAGTTGTAAAATATAATTACAAAACTTTATGCCAAGTAAAATAAGAAGTGTAAGATTTATTAAGTCTGTTCTTTATAATGTATATTAAGACATACACCTTTCGATTTAAAAATGTTTTTTATTTGTGTAAAAGAATTCCATAAAAAATTGATGCGTTAAGCCACATCTTCATACAAAGAGGTTACGCTGATTTGGCAAGGAGTCGTTCAAACCTCATGTAAACATTTTTTTTTAAAGGCAATGAGTAAGAAGCTAAGAGAGCATAAAAGGGGAACTTTAATCATTGCTCTAATTAACCATTCCAAGTTGCCTTTGTAGAATAATAACGGAAAAGGAACTCCATATTTATGGTGAGGCTAAAGAAACAATATGGAAGAAAACAAAGAATATTGTGAGTGTTAACGTGGAACTTAATAATACCTATGAGTATTCATTGTAGGTATATATAATATTGTAGTTAACAAATCATCGTCATCCACCAACATAGATTAAAGCTTTCTGTCATACTAAGAGAGGTTTTGCCCGTACATTGTACTTCATGATTTTTTTTTTCTAATACACAATGTCTGAAGAAACTTCAGACTTGGGGTTATTTTTATTAAATAACTAATACATTTTTATTCGCGATCGATGTCTTCCTGCTGTAAAATAACAAAACCTCATTCTTTCGCTTATTAGGACGCTTTTGAAATCCGAATTTAGAAAACATTACATTCGCAACTTTTTATACGACTCGTAATCGGCGTAGCGGTGTTAAAATATAAGCGTGTTGTTGTGATAAGCGTTTGTAGCATCGACGTTACTATTGTCTGTGATTTCGCTCTGTCCATTGCCATCTACTAGATAAAAAAAATATTTTGTTGTTATTTAAATTTGGGTATTTCAATCCCAATACAGTGTGGAGATAGTGTTATTATAAAAAGATTTTTGTGAGTGTGTAATGTAATGCGGCAAGTGATCTACGGAACCACGACTTTTAATTGAATCTCATACCATTTGGGAGGTACATTATTCCAAATGGTCATAGGTTATATTAGTCAAATGTATAAAATAAAGTGTCCGCCGCTTTGTCTGAATACGATAACCTCATAAAATACGGCACGGATTTTCGTATATTTTTTACCAAAGATAGACTGGCTCAGGGGAAAATTTTAGATATATGACGATAGGTTAAATTTATAAAACTGAGGTAAATTGGTAAAATTTTTAAATTTATAAAATAACATAACTAAACCATTACTGAAAATATACGACGTCTTGCCACTGTTCAGCGGCAGAATGTTCTTCGTTAATGTGTACATAAAAAAAAATCTGTCGTAAACACTTGCAGGCATAACTGACGTCATGGCTTTCTTGTACATACGTCATCGTCATGAATATAATCGACGTTAATAAAATTGTTACATGTATTTATTTTTTATCAGCAAAATGCTTTATTGTTTGCCAAAGTAATAGTGACATTTTAAGCTAGCGTTCTTGTTTATTTATTTACGTTATTTCTTTAGTACAAATGTAGCGGTATTAGGCCTGAGCTTAGGTGAACCCTTTGAGCACAAAGGGTGAATCAATTTTATATTTCTTCTTATGAGATTAGTTTCGTGCTTTGTGCTAAAGAGGTTCTAAGATGTACTGACGATGATGAAGAATGACAGATCAGGCGATCCACTTGCGTATTTGTCGGATACTGTCATAATAATATATACGTAATGACGTCTCAACTTAAAATACACTGTTTGCAGTTTATTGCAAAATTATCACTTGATAGTTTTCTCTTAGCTATTATTTCTGTTAACATGTTAAGAGTTGGTGTTGAACTTTTAGTAAGTAAGTTAAAACGGGACGGTTATGCACTTTCGCGGAAACACGTAAATAGAATGTGTTCACGCGCGGGGCGCTTGCGAAGTGTCAAGTGTTGTTGTCTTGTTTTGAACTTGGAAATTGTTGATTTTGTTTTTTGTAGTTCCAATAATTGTGTGATACTACAAAGTTGAAAGACAAATTTAGTATTTACTTCAATTTTTATATATATATTATTTATCGTACTTGGTTTTTGTAGGTACGACATGTGTTCCTTAATTTTTGGGTGTATATGGGCGGCCTAGAATATTCTCAAAGATCCCATGCTGGCAGAGCAGGATGTCGTTAAAGGCGACAGAAGCCAGCCTGCTTGATGGTAGACCTTCGCGTGAGGATTATATTATCAATACTATTGTTAAGTCATTATCGGTATCTTTCCGTGAAGCCTGCCTGGCTAACTTCTATCCTCCTGCTTGAGCCAGCCGCCAAACTAATTGTCGTGTTCCAGCTGGGGGTTTGAGAGTCAGTACTTTTTCTTCTTATTTCTGGGTCAACAACGCATCAGTTACACCTTTAGTGTTACTAATGTCCATGGATGACTCGTACGCTCTATTGTCGGCTATTTATGTTAAAAAAAAATACTTCATTAAATAATTAAAGTTATCTCTCGTTGATTAATATGGTCAGGACATCACTTTGACAATACCGTTCATGACAATTAATAAGGAAATGGTCGAATATCTTCTTCGTAAATAAAACCTTTCGTAAATAAAATTAAACAACTTTGATAACATGTTCATTCGTTGTGAAAGCGGAACTCTTTAAAGGATTTGGTAATCCAAAAGTCGGACATCTACCGTAAATATAAATGAATTCTAATTTTCGCTGTTAACATTGCAGAGTAGATCAAATGTAGAAAAAAAAAATCTGTCCATGTCACTACTACAATAGTTAAACTAGATTTAGATCTCTGTAACTGTGAGCTACAGAGGTTAAGAATCTCTCCATCATACAATATTACCATCGGGATTAATGTGGGTGGTACAGGGCTGAGGAACTTCCAAATAACTGGTGCCATTGCCTCGTTTTGTCGTATTGTATTAATTAGGATATGTCAGGAGTTAGGGAGCTTGCGTTATCCTTAGCGGTATAAACTACTTACATATTTAACTATGAATAGTAAAAACAACTGTGATATTAGGTACCGACTTAAACACAAATTGGTACACTGTAGTGCGTACTAATAAAACAAGGCACGTGTATTATGAGCTCCAAACCAATTTCCTAATCCAAAAGTAGGATAACGCACCGCCCGTGTCTCAATGCACCGGCCATTGCGTTCTAAATAAATACTGCCACGTGTCGCTCGGAGAAGTTGAGAGTAGCGACAACAAATTATCATGTGCTTCATGGGTGTCTAATTGACAAAAGATGATTACGGGTAGAGGACATTATGGTCATATTTCCTTCAAAGTCTAGAGGCCCGCGGTATATGTACTCTGTGATTAATTAACGATAAGCAATGACTTCTAAGTTTCCAGAATTAAAAGTTATTGCTAAAAGCTTGTATGAGGCAATGTCAGTATGGAAAACATTTTTCTTTTACCTGCTTGACCACTTACTACACTCTATCCAAAGTCACGCGTGACTCATTTTTACGTATTACGTTTGTAAAGTTGGTGCGTTAGGTAAGAAGTGGATGGATCACATTCTTACTAACGGTAACATACTTACGGTGACCACTGAGGGCCCATCTGTTCGTATATCAGGTACTCTTTAGGTATATTAACATAATTAAGCAGGCCACAAATCGACCTACCTGTAGGACAAAGTTACATCTACGCAGTAATTAGTTTACAGGAGAACAATTTTCGCTCTGACTTTTTTATAACATATTGAATTATTTTTTTATATATCAAACAAATATTTAATATTTATAATATTTCAGAATCGAGTCACACGTTTATAAATATTGACTTGCTTTTTCCGAGAAAAAAGTTATTAGTTATACTAATGTGATCATGTGCTTTCACTTCATGTAAATACTGATATTATTATGTCACAGTCATATGTGACTAAAAGTATGTTTATGATTGAAGACTTACACGAATTCGTTCATACAAACTAATGTTTAATCATACCAATCTTAATACGTAAAGTAGCTGCGATCTAGGCGGGCGTGCGCACAGGGATTAAATTATTATTAGGTTAACGTTCACTATTTCGTATATTTCTTCAATAGATGGCGGTTGTATCGTATAACATGAAGATATTATCATCATTAAGAGAGGGAACGCACATTTATAGTCACGTACCTAAATGGCCATCCGATGACAAACTCGGAAATCTTAGTTCGGTATGCAGGTCGCTATTTGAACTACGAGGAAATATAGGGAGGAAAGAGATATTCACCAATCTGTGATGCTGTCGGTACCGTTTAGACGGACTATTGTACAACAGCGGTCGTTGCATTAGAAGTCGGTTCCGGTCGGACGTCGGTCCACAAACACTGGTTACTATTTCAGGCGGCCTCACAACCAAATGTATAATATGTTTATGTATGTTATGTTGTTTACGTTAATGCAACGGAGTTAATTGTTTATTGATTGAGCTGTTAAGATCAGAGATGTAACGACGATTGCGTGTTTTAATTTTGTTAACCTGTAATGATAATTTATCTGATCACTGCTTGGAAATTCGAAACTAATCATAAATTGAAGTAGACCAATTTATAGGTATACGTATACAAGGTATGAATGGTACTATCTACCTTTACACATATTTGTTTTTAATTTAAATAGCCGAGAAACGAGCCACGTGATGGTAAGTGGTCACCGTGGCTTATGGACATCAGTAACACTAAAAGTATCATTGAGACGTTGTCGGCCAAAAAATAGAGAAGAAAGAAAGAAAGCAAGCCAAGCACCCAGCCTGAACACGACGAGTCGTTTGGCGGCTTACTCAAACAGGAGGGTGGTAGTTCACCCTACCACCAAGCAGGCTGACTTCTGTCGTCTTTTACGACACCGTCATGCTAGCATGGGATTGGGGGGAGTATTCTATGCTGCCGCAATACGGCTAAAATCATATATCGCATCATATCTGAACATCTGCTAAGACAGAAGAAATGTATCATTTGTAAATGTCATTTCCTCCCACATTCTTATTTTTATATCAGTACCTGATGTTAAGATTTAATCGCCAATGCATATCCGTTAGACCAAAGATGTTACTGTAGCGTCGTCGGCCATGAAGCAAGCGGGCAACAACTTATTTACTGGCTATCAGGCACTGCACCAAAATTACGTTGTGAACACTTCACGGTTGAATATAAGAGGGTGGTAACTAATCAAGCTGTATTAAAAACCTTAACACTATATAAAACTACCGTCGAGGTAAAACGACATGGTAGCGAGCCTAGCGACCAACGACACATGGGATCTGGGACCATTGTTGCGACAGGCAAAAGCAGGAGAATGGATGGACAACATTACACCCGTTCAGATATAATTTTTTGCTCTATAAAAGTGAATATTTATGGCTATGATCTCACATCGCAGGAAAATCGTACATAGATTTCAGGAACCAGCTGTTAAATTCTATTTTTTTATTCTAATTACGTACCTATTCCTTTTGCAGTCTCCGAAAGAGAATGGCATACGCAAACGATTTTGGTTGGCACGCATAATTTCACATTTTGTAACTCTGTGAAACCTGGGGGAAGCTATTTAGGGTCCGTGGATTTTGCGAGGGAACGTTGTAATTTATATATGTTGTTCGATAGCATCCCTATCAACGTTCGTGTTTTCGGACAGACTCCCCGATGTATCTATAACATATACACCGTTGCATGAGAATGAAGTTATCTAATGAAACGTTCAAATTGATTGATTAATGCATTGGTTTTATGAGGTTTTATCAGGTTTCTAATTTATACAGCCAGGACGTGAATCTTGGAAATGGAGGGCGGTTCCAAAAAAAAAGTCTTATTGTGATGTAGATAATGCAATAAGATCACAATTGAAACTGCCGACGACTGACGATTTGATTCTTAAGTAATTAGTCTTTACAATAATAAGTTATAAAAATTCTGTTCTGAATAATATAAACTTGTAAGTAAGCACGATAAATTATTTTGGGACCTGGTTTAGGGAGCAAAATTTGAATTTTGATTGGTGGTATGTACCGCAATAGCCAGTATGACTGCGAGCTCTTTTGCTCGATTCATTTAACAAGAAAAAATGGTGATAACCATTATCAGCTAGCAACAGCTGAGTCAACCGGGGAATCCTGCGGCAGTGACTCAGCTGGCGCGCCTCCACATCAGATTCAGTGCCATCGACGCGCCCTTTGGCACCTCGCACTGCACCTGACCTGAAATATTCCTCATGGATGATTCACAGAATATGATTAGAAAGGGATTTGTAAATGTATTATATACAAGTGGCCCGCCCCGACTTCGTTCGGGTTAAACAATATATTACGCAATTATATATATGGTATATAACCTATGCCCATCCGGAATAATATTATTTTCAAACAGTAAAAGTATTTGTCAAATAGGGGCCATTACTGATGAATGTAATGAGATCACTTTCTGCAAACTTACAAACTCACAAATTTGCACTCTCAAATTTGCGTATGAATTTCAACCTAACCAAGTATCAGTATGCATTTTAATAAATTGCTCACTCGATCTATCAGTTATATACATATTATAACGTTTGTTGTGTGTTATTGAGATTTGAGAGAATAGGTAATCAAAAAGTCTACCGTAAAAAACTGTTGTTATGACAAATAGATACTTAAAATGCAGTGATTTTAAATTCGAGAGTAAATCAGTTACGAAACGCGGGAGTGTCTTGATAGTTGCGCTGCAGAATTTGGTACGACTATTATAACCTTCCTAGCTATTTTAATCTGTAAATATTTGCAAGAAATATCTGTACTCCATCTCGTGAATAGTTTGAAATATGTTGCATTCAATCGTACTTAACTGTGAAGAATTTTTTTCTTTCAAATAAGACTGCATTGAAATTTTACATATGTACATCTTGTAAGGTTAATTAGAAGCTGTTATGTGTATGCATATACTTCCGAACACATCCCGGAATATTACCTAATATTTATCTACATTTACATATTGTTGACAATGTGTGTAGGCAATAAATGGATCCTCCGATCATTCACAATGGGTGAGGATAAGGCCACAGTCCGCCACGTTAGCTAAATGCCGATTTACAGCATCTTTGAGAACATTATGGAAACTCGCAGGGTCGTCTTCACCTATAGTTCAGCCCGTCGCTTCTCCGGCGTTTTTGAAGACAGGAGTGTGCTTTATAACGCATAAGACGTATGGAGTCTCCGGCGTTCGGTGCGCAGAGATCCCGGAGTCCAGAGTGATAACCGGTTAAGAAGATACGCGCCACTGTGCCTCTTCTCGTGAAACAGCTCGCTTGTTAGCTGACAAATTTTATAGAATGATTCTTTTCCGTGTTCTTTTTTTGTGAATTTAAAATTTCTCGTCAACCTAATAAATCTGCAGTGACAAACAACAATAACAAAGGAGAGCACAATCGTATATATTAAAAATAAAAGTAACTGCTATGACAATAATTTAAGACATTACTAAATACTACAATATGAAAGTAGTTCAACTCGTAACGGGCGTTCACATACATTTTATTATAGCAAGTCATTAACAAAGTTTTCTCTCGAGGATATCCAATAAACCGCTAGAACACCGTTTACATCACGCTCAGATGTCGCTAATTGTGTTCTGTAGTCTAACATAGAATTTTCATCAAAGTACTGTAACCACGTCGTCGCCTGCCAGCATTTGAAACTACGTAAAGCATCATATACGTGGCATGCGAAGTTAAGGTTTTGTTGGTATTGTATGTGTCGATTCTGGATATTTTTTTCTGTCAATGATTTTAAGTTAATTTTTCATATCATATCAAAACGCTCGTATTCGTGTATGACTTGTGACGATTTCGTTAAACGTTATTTCCGGTTAAGCTTTGTTGGCTGCCCTCGGGCGACATGTTTCAATACATGTTGCAAACTTCTAAATTAATCCACAATTTAGCAACTTCGTCAGCATAAGCTCTAGAAATTATTAATAACCAGGGGAGACATGTCCCCTGCATTGAATAACCGGTGAGTTGAGGTCATTATCAAATATCCATTTTAAGATCAGATAAAACCAATTGAACCGCACACTATACCCAAACAAATGTTGTCGATACGATGCCCTGGTCGCCTTTGGCTACGCGCCAAACGGTCAAGGGCGAGCTCGTCGTCTCTATGCATCCGGTTATGCGAAGTTTCAGTAATCTTGAATATTATGATATATTTAACATTCTGTCATTTCTCTTATTCTGTTATTTCACAATTTAATTAAAAACGTTCATTACGTATTGTTTCAGACGCGAAATCGATTATTTTTTCAGATTTATTTATAGAAGAATTTATCACGCTAGACGTATTGTTGGGCGAATTAAAGTTTAGTCCATCGATGTTAGGGTGTCCCTGCTAATCGAGCGTAATTAACCGTAATGCATGAGCGTCCACCCTTACGCACTCACAGTATATTTTTTATACTAATCAATAAAATTCATACCGTCAATTTTCTAAGACCATCTCAATAAATTTTCACTTTTGTGGATGGATCAGACTTCTGGGCCGATGATCATATTAATAAAGTGTTAGTTTTAAGTTTAAGTTAAGTTCTGAGATGATCTTACACATATAATTAATATTTTTATTTATCTAAAAGAATTCAATTTACTGTCTCTATTTTGTAATAAAATTAGTTAATTCTTTAACGTAAATCGCAGCGAGCTAGGCTAGGGGGGGTGGCTCAAGGCGTAGGTACAGACCTTCGTCCCCTCGGCCCCCTGGCTTGCAACGTTAAACACGTCGGGACGAATTAATAAAATATTTACCTTGATCGTAGCATGCCAACATGATACAGTCGAGGGCTTTTGTGCATTTTGCAATTATAAAAAATATAGACATTCATAACCTTCATAACTTGGGCTCCCTGTTTCGCTAGTAGCACAGAATAAAATCATTGATCATTATGCGCTAATAATCATTTGTATCATATATATGTGCGCCCCGGCTAGGAAGAGAAGGATCACTTTCAAGTTATGTAGTTTTAGAATCGTTAACGTTGCAATATTTTTTGCCATTGCCATTTACTTACTGCCCTAGTCGAAAAAGTGTTTAAACATGAAATATTTAAGGAATAAAGAAGTTTTTACATTATAATTAATTTCGTATCGTACACACTAACTCAATCAACACGTATCGGATCAAGGCTGTCAATAGTTACAGAGCAAGATACATGATTGACTTTTTACATTACAACCTCGAACAACACTAAATCGGTTTTAGTCCTGTCTACAGGTAAATAAATTTATGAGCGTAGGTATGCCATTTACGAGACGCTATCGTAGCCTAACGACTTCTATTCCGTTCATTTATGGGGCTTGCAGTTCGTTTTTACAATAAGGTTCCAAAGTCGATACGTAAGTTACCTATTGGAACTTT
>DWPT01006051.1:0-11746 GCA_018251895.1 Agathymus mariae mariae
GTGTACCATGTAGAATCGTACGAGTACAATCATTTACAGTGTTAGCTAAACATTTTTCTTTTTTTCAGTCACTTTTTACCTTCTTCCCTGATAATACACACATAAGTATAATTTAAATATATCATATATATACTTACACACACACACACACACACATATGTGTGTGTGTGTGTGTGTGATTTTCGTGTATATCGGGAGATAACTAGACCGATCTCAATAAAAATTGGTATGTAGTGAAAACATGGGATTGCGTCGATGATAGGCTATATAAATCTGTAATATCTCTCTGCTTGTACATTCCATTTTTTTAAGAAAAATAAATATTCGTATGCCACACTGACATCAATTTGACCATCTTGAAAAGTTTTTTCTCTCTGTCAGGCCCCTAAGGACTTCTTGACCGATCTTCATGATAATTTCTATAGCTAGTAATGCTATATAACATATCAGTAAACCTTATGATGTCTAATCAAGGCTAAATATAAGTAATAAGCCGACCTGGACGAAGTCGGAAGGAGCCGCTTTTTTTTTATTAGTTCTTGACAAACTTTAATGGTATCAATGAAAAAGTACAGTTATTTAATGACTGGTCCAATTTGGATCACGGCCTCTAGTGGTATTATATATTACAAACATAAATCCGATATTTTATTGTCGTGCACCGATGCTAGACCGCCACGTACCGTTTGGGTAGCGTTGTTCTAAAACGTATTATATTTATAATACTTGAATTGTTTGTGTGGTTATAGCTGTCAGTTTGTTTTTTTATCAGTTTACGTTAAAACCCTAAATAAATTCAACGGACTTGTTGCATTGGTCTTGTCTGATAATTAATTGCTTGATTTTAACAAATAGTTTACATGTAAAATATTAAAACAAAACATTCTAGAGCTCTTTATGTATACTATGATACGAGTCAGTATATTTTAACAAGTGTACTAGTAAGTAATTTTAATTAGCAATTGTTTTGTAGTTGAAGGGTTAAACGCGACCTCAGTGTTAATAATCCTATGGAGTCGCACACTGTTTAAATATAAGCACAATGAAGTTAGTCTGTGGTGTACCATGCAATATGGTCAGACTTAATAAGTTAAATGATTTATACTCTGGTTTCTATTAGCCACTAATCACAACATCGTTTATATATTTATATAAAACGTATAATTGTTGGAATATAAATTGTTGTTAATGTATCCAAAAACGTATAATGTTCTACTGGTACTTTCAGGCCCGAGGCTTATGATTAATAATTCGTCTTATTTTAGGAGTAAAATTATTTATTAAAATGCTTTGCTGAAAATAACTGCTAACAATTAAACCGATTTTGCATTACGAGTATAATATGCACACGATCTAGCGATACAGCGAGTCCTAACACCTCCTTGCAGTAACGAAAAATAGAGGTATTCCTTCCACCACAAGGATCATTCAAAGATATTGTCATATACGAGTAACTTACTGTGGCAGATATATTTCATACAATGCATTATCGTGATGATATTAGAAATGGGTCGGTTTTACAAATTCTGGTATTTCTACATAATGTTAGAGTGAGCCTTATTGTACTTGCTTATACGATTACAGTAGTCAAGAGCAGCGCATTCACCACGAGTGAACGCGATACAACACGCACTTGCAATAATAGAGTTCTGGCCGGTTGCAATGCCGTACGGACTCGCTCGGACGCGGGACTCATTGCTGGTTAAAATATACTTACTGTAAGAGTTGAAAGTGTAGGTGCATTGGCGTTTTAATAAACGAAGATGTATAAACTTTTCTAGATTCTACAAGATATATATCTGTCTCTTCCAGGGTCTATTACTTGACAAAAATATGTACCTAAAGATGCGATGCAAAATATATACGCATACATAGAACCACAATATTTTTTAAAGTCTGTTGAAAAATTAAGTGTTATCCAGCAGTGAAGAATATACAAGTCATAGTAACCCTCCGTTATAGGAGAGACGACTGGAAATGTGGAAGGGATCAAGAATATTAGACATATAAAAAGCGAGAGAAATAAATTTATAGAGAATTGTTGAAAAATAGAGCATAGATATGTCATTGGCTATTCTATACATATGATAAAATACTAACTGATCGCTTTCAGTACGATATATGAGAAAAACATTATCACGGGCCTTTATTGACGCTGTAGAACCCAAAACGATAGTTGTTAGAATTTTTGTCTGTTTGTCTGTGCGTTTGTGTCCGCTAATCTTAGAAATAGCTTGATCGATTTCGTACTGGTTTTCACTTATATATTGCAATAAGTATAACTTAATACTTAAAGTTTGTCACATTGCAATCCGTCCATAAATAAAAAAAAATTATGAATTAATATATGTATATTTCTAATTCACACAACGAGAAAAACCCAGAAAAATGCAGATGCAATTTTTAATCGCAATGTAGTTTTTCCGAATCGAAGCTAAGATTATGCACAATACATATTTATTACAATCAAACATGTCATTGGTTTGTCTATCTCGTTAAATTTAAGTGTGTGTCGTTTATTTCTCTTTATCATACGTGCAACATTATCTATCTTCATTACATTCCCATATTACCTAATAACTTCCTATGTTATATAATAGTACTAAATCTGTTGGTAGTATATAACACGTATACTGTATTTTGGTATAATTCTGAGCAATCCTCCGGTATACTCATTGCTAAAATCCATCACAGTGTCACTTATCTTATCTTAACAATTCAGGTTAACGCAATTATTATAGTTGTGATTGTCCCGGCAGATATTTTCATATACAATGCGAGTGACTTCATTTTATGAACCCCAGTTTACATTTTGTGTCATGGTTTGCTATTGTCGACTACAATTTATCGTTTATAATAAAAGTTTATTCACCAGTTAAGTTAAGTCACCAGTTCCAGGTAGGTTTTATAGATCTCAGTCAAATAAAGGTGAGTAATGAACCGTTTCGATGTCTCTTCAAGTCAGGTGTTGCATCTTGCTGAACACTTGAATATATAACTTTATTATCGGTATTAGTCTGACTTTAGTAGCTGGTTATTACCTTAACTACTATACAGTTACTGAGATGTAGATAAGGATATATTTTGAATATACTCTAGAAATCTGTTTGTTGAATATTTTGGTGGGTATAAAAATATTTAATATGATTTTATCTAATAAGGCTGTTGGTTACTCACACATACGTGACCACGACGATAATCATCTTTGTGATCCCGTTATATAGTAGCTTCTGAAAATGCTGGTGTCCTTTTCAACATTTCACTTTATACCAAAAAAATGCATTAAGCGGTTTAACACTCGGGTAATAATAAGAATGTCATGTAACAGTCACATTTTAATTTGCTTATATATATTTTAACAATAGGTGGACGCGTGAAAGCTCTGGTAGACGGCCTGCAGTACGCTGGTCTTTCCTTGCATTCAGACGAAGACGTGCGCTGTGGTGCGGCTACGGTTCCTTCTAAAGATAGTTTGGAGAAGCGGGTTGATCTTATCAGGAAGGATATTTTGCTAAGGTGTGGTGAATTGCACTGATTTTGTATTAAACAAGTTAATAATTTTTAAGATCCATAATATGCTGATATTGATTCTATCCACTTTTCAACGAGTTTAAAGTTTGATAATTTAATAAAGTTCATTCCATTTTTTTTATTTCAGGCTTAGAATAACTCGAACTTGGTCTATTTGGTTGGTAGCTATGGAGGTGGTAAACCTTCTGCATGTAATGCTGCAAGTCTGGTTGATAAACGTGTTTCTTAATGGCCACTTTATTAGTCTTGGGCCTCATGTCATGAATATTAAAAACTGGTCGCATATTGCTGATCCCCTCGAGACTGTCTTTCCTAAGGTAAATAATACTGTCAATATTATGCTATTTTATGAGAATATTTTCTTCAACTAAATAACGGTTGCAATTACTTTATTTTCTGTTTATAAGTGATAAAGTTACATCAGTTAATCCACATCGTTTTCAGGTGACGAAGTGCATCTTCCACAAATATGGTCCAAGTGGCTCCATCCAACAGCACGATGCACTCTGTGTGATGGCACTCAACATCATCCACGAAAAAATATACACGATACTTTGGTTTTGGCTTCTCTTTCTTTTCATCGTTTCGCTTCTTGGTAAGAATTTTACTCATAACTTTAAGTGTCAAGTTAAAGTGTCAAGGTTGAAAGTTTGAAAGGTATATTAAGAAGCCGGGTCTGGTTTCTGGCATTATGCTCCATAGACGAATAATGTTCGGCAGTTGTTACTAATACTTGCACTCAATTAAGAAGAGATTGAATTATTTGTATGGCATACTGTCAGCTGAAAATTTTTTTTGTCAAAATAAGTGTAAGGTAATAGATTAAAGTTATTATTTCAGCTGTTATCTGGAGGTTCATATCATTCTTCCTGTATCGTCGCTCATTGTGGTTCAACCAGTTCGTGTTTCGACATGCCAGCGGCAGCAAGTTCAACCCATATAACGTTATCCAAGTTATCAACGGCTGTCAGTTCGGCGACTGGCTGTTTTTATATTACTTAGCGAAAAATATGAAATCTGTGATATTTCAGTAAGTAAAAATTATGTATTTATCTGGTATTTTATGTGGCGTTATTTTTATATTTATGGACGTGCACACCATATGTACTTCTCGGTATCAAGTTTGTATCAAGCCCCCGGTCTGCTGGAAGAAATTTCTTAAGAAATATGCAGTACTCGTTCGTACCTCTGAACATTTTTGAAATTGAAAATTTGTGTTGATAAATAATTATAAATACAATAAGTAATCATCGTCACCTAACTATATCTTCAAACATATATTCACTTGGTCAGAGTCGTGGCCTATACTATGTGAGAGGAGATCCGTGTTTAGCAATGGGATAGCAATGGCTTGTGATAGCAACATCTACAATCTGGATTTTATACCTGTGTGTATATCAATACAGTGAAACTGTTTTTGTGTTCACAAAGGGTTTTATTTTACAGACATCTCTTTATGCGACTTGCTGAAGAGTTAGAAAAGCGAGAAATACCATACCAAGACGATCCATATGAAAACAAGGGCGCAGAACCAGTACTAATTGGCAAGATAGATTACGACGATGAAACTCTGCCGCTCAAAGATAAATCTTCATAGGTATTTAGAGTTGTTCGAAAATGAACTTAAATCTGTGATATCATAAGTTGACATATAAAAGTCAATAGCATATTGGCCAAAGCCAATAGCCACACTTTTATATTAACTATGAAGAGATGCGAACTGACAAAGGAAGTTTTGTGAAATTTTGAATTAACCATATTATTTTGATGCAATATTACAGTAGGAATATAATATACCTTTGAATTTCAAAGACTGTTTGGGTTATATTTTTTACCTTTGCTCAATTTTTTCGCCATTTAAAATATTTAAAACTTAGTCTGTAAGTATTGCATTATTATTAAAGAACACTATAGTTTTTTAGCTGTACCTAAATTTATATAATGCCATGTAATGATATTCTGAAGTCATTGTATTAAATCGTACTTACTACTTTCATTTTCTTACTGTAATCTGGAGTCTCACAGGGTTTTGGGTTCATATGTATTTAACAGACGTTGATGTAACAATTTTTAATTAAATAAACTGCTACACAATGTAAGGACTGTGACCGTAAAGTCGATTGAAGAGTACATCTGTTTGTCGGGTAATTCAAAAGTGATGGAGATAAAATACCAATTGTGCTAATAGCTCTATTTTTGTTGATTGCTTGAGAAAATTGAGGCGATTTTCAGTTTATAATTAATTGATATTATGTGTAGTTCTAGGGACAACAATAATTTTGTAAATGTATTGAGATTTGGTTAAAATTTCATCCTAGGATGTGTAATTATTTTACTTCTCTATTTAACGTAGTTTCTAAAGAAATTGTCATCTTTTACGATTTTGGAGAAAAAAGGTAAAGTCTTATGAATCGGTTAAATCTCTTTTAAAATTGCATAATGAGATTTTCATTTCATTTACATATATGAATAATGAATGGTATATACAAATAAAAGATTAAAAATAAACTGACAGTATTTTAATAGAAGTTCTTCTACGAAATATTGATACTTTGATGATACTTTGCAATGATAAATAAAGATCGTGAAGAAACCTGCATGCTTAAAAGTGTATGAAGGTTGTTACTTTGCTCTTGTCCAGCGGTGGATTATGACCTTGATCCTCCCATTATGAAAGAAGAATTGGGTGTGAAGTAGGACAGATCTAGAGCATGGGAAAACCCCCAAAATTGAATACAATACTAAAAACGTATGGGCGACACGCACAAGCATGGCCTAAGCCATTCTAAGCCGTCTACCTTACAACTGTGGATAGTAATCGTGGCATCCGCCTATACGATATTCAACTGACTAGATTTCTGATTTAATTTAGTGGGTGTTGTTTGATTTAATACGTTATTGTTAAATCCCAATATCAACAGTCAAAACAAATACATTAACACGGTAAATTGCATATTCCTGTTAATCGATGATCCATGTGCTACTAATATTTGTATTATGTGACATAAGTAACCATCATCAAACAAAAGATCCAATGGTCTATAACGTTGACAATATTGGCAAGTATTTAAGAAAAGGTATAAATAATAAATAATATTTAAAATGTTTTAACAGATACATCTGATTTACTTATAGTTAATTTAATATTACTTTATAAATAATGATTTGAGTGAATTTTAATTGTCATATGAAAATTTAAACATCATAGGCCTGTTTCAAAAAGTTCTGAATTTATTTTATTTTTATCAATTTTATTTAAATAATTATCCAAATAGTTATCACACTCAATACAGTTGTGACTCAATTTTAACAATCACTCTGTACATTATTCATATATACCTTATTTAAACTTTCTTCGTGAATCCCTATCTTTTGATAGAAGCCGCATGCAAATCCCTTCAGTAGTCTTTTAGTTTTGGAGGTGATCACGTTGAGACAGTCAGACAGAGGCTTTTTTATGCAATGTTGTTAATTTAATTAACAAACAGTAATGGATGAACGGATAGACATATAGAAAAGCGATCTCTCTATTATGATTTCAATTTATTTGTCACTCAAGGCTTGTCGAATTACTCCCCGAATCGAGGGTTCCAAGTGATATTTAAATAAAATAAACGCTGCCGTCGATCACCGAGCACAATTTTATTAATTATCACCGGAGAAGTTCTTTTCTCCGTTCGCTTATGATGTTCAATGGTAGCCGTGGAGGACAAGTACATAACTGGCGCCTCATCTCAAGTATCTAACGTGCAATGTACGACTTATTCTCTTCCTTGAGCACAAAGTTTATTTGCGAGTATTGACTCTGGTGAATGGTTCGGGACGTACGACGTAGCCACAAATATAGTTCATTTAAATTTATACCATGTGATTGGTACTTTAACTGAGTTGATAGTGATCCTGCTCGTCGAACATTATTTCTTAGGTTATTCCATTATCGGCCGCAGCAGACTGTGAGAGAATTCTGTGAGATAAATGTTTGTTTATTCATACCACTCGGCGCTTGTGTAACTTCATACGCTCATTACTCAAGGACTCGTAATGTGCTTAAAAGAAAAGTTAATGCTACGAATACAAATTTGGTACGGAGTAAAATGATAGTTCAGCTGGGGATTGCTCACCCTAGTTGACAAGCGATTTCTGCTGCTCCTATTGAGCTGTTGACCAATTAGTGGCGACACTGATGTGTAGCCACTAATTAAAATGTAACATGGAAGAGTTTATTACACAACATCACCACGGACTATTTTAATACTAGGGGCGTCATAGATGACCAGCCAACAAGCGGCGCATCCACTAGCTAATTTTGTAATCGAAATACATTTGAACGCTCTCTCAGCTGATTTCAGAAAGAGTATAGTTTTTAAATTAGCATATGAAAATCTTGCCCCCTATTTATAGATACCATTAAAATTTAACTAGGTAGTAAAGAGCTCCAGTATCTTTTACAGGAGGGTGACCTCCAATAAAGAGACGTCGGACTTCTTCGTCCACTGATTTGTAAAATGTATCTACAACGAGAAGGGCGGGTGGATTTTCATCCGAGGCTTGATGGAGCAAAGCTTTTATATTATAAAACAGAAGTCGCACGCTTTTAAAATGATTTGTTCTACGTCATTATCCGTTTCCACAACTTAAGAGACTTGTCGTGTAATTCTTGTATCTCTGAAACACTTAGAGTTCGATGACATTTATTATTACGTCCCGAAGTATTTCCTGGAATTTTGGTCCTGGAGCTAGCACAAGCATACTTCGTTGATTGGTCACTTAACCGAGGTCATGATGTGTGTTCACTGCTCAAGTCCACTACTGTAATAAGATTTTGAACAATAGTAATTATGGTTTTGTGTTTTTTTTTACTTTCATCAACATTTATTATTTTTCCCTAACTATATATATATAAAAATAAAGTTTTTTTTTTATTTATGGTATAAGCCCACAGATAAGCAGACTAGGCACCCGATGGTAAGTGGTCACCGTCGCCCATGGACATCAGCAAGCAAAGGTGTTACTGATGTGTTGTTAGCCAGGAAATGAAAAGAAGATAACAAAGAAAGTACTGGCTCTGAAATTCCCAGTCGGAACTGACTTAAGCAGGAGGCTGGTAGCTAGCCAGGCAGGCATTACGGAAAGATAATAATACCAATAATAATATTAACGATTTAATAATAATACTGATAATATGATCTTTGGGAGAAGCCCTACTACCAAGCTTCGTTTTACGACAACCTGATCTGCAACAACAGATTGGGGGGATTATTCTAGGCCGCCCCAACACGGCAAGTAATTTAGTGCATTATAATATGTTATTATGCTAATTTCAGAAAAGAAGCACTTAAATAAATCTTAATGCCAGCTTGAAATTGTTTTTGCCTAGAGGGGGTATGGCATTTTACGTAACTGTACATGTATTACTGTTTGAAAGTTCCGGTATCTATAGAATTGTGTGCACAGTACTTTACTTTTTATCTTTCCTTCCTTTTCTTGCCTTGCTTGTGTAGACCACTGTCAATAAAATTTTCAAATTTGTATGTCTAATAAACTGTCCCAAATTATACTTACGGTTCTTTGATAATTATAATTTTCATTAAAAATATTTTGTATCTATTAAAACCATTTTTTTTTTATAAAAGACATTATAACGGTAGGTCATACCTACACATAAACATATATTAAATCCAATTATCGTGACAACTCTGAGATAATATGTCCTGATTAAGGAATCAGGAGTTCTAAGGAGAACTCTTACGATATAAATCATTTATTCTTGAATAAACTGTCATAGAGTTTTTTATTAACTTAAAATTTAGCGTGCTGTCAGGACCCATTTTAGAATGTTACACTTCTAAACACGGGTTTTAAAATTCAATTAAACATTTCAATTTCGTGTTCAGACTCAAAAAAATGAGGATTAAGAAAAGGCATACAAAACAATTTTGTTTTGAAATGTTACCACGCAATAATATTATGCGATGATATTAATATTATCATAAAATGTTAAAATCAAAAACGAATGCTGTCACTACATTTGAATAAATAAGCGAGAAACATTAATAAAAAAAGAAACACCAAAGCTGTTTGAAGTTTATTTTATTATGGTAACCCTAAACTAAAATGGCGCCAGCGCGCCATTGTCATTTTCCGACATTCAACTGCGTTTATGTCTCTTTTTGGCACAAAAATTACGGATAAAGGCATCCTTGTCTCACGTACCCAAGTCCTACGTGCTGCTTGTGTCGTTTTAACATTAGAGTGAAGTTGAATGAATAAAACAAATTGACGACTGTACGGATCGCTCGTGTCCGAGAGTTTTCTCTTGCTGTTTACTTGTGGTTGCGTATTGTTATTATGATTACTACCATTATATTCCTGTATGTAACTTTTTATAAGGACAATACTATTATATAAATTGGAAATTTCATGACGTGAATTATGTTTTTCGCGTAGGATTTCTTCATACGATGAACGCAGTGGCAAATATAAATTCATAGAAAAATTCGTGTGATGAAACTCTACTGCAATTCTTCTGTAAATTGGTGAGTGAAACAATTGTTGTATATCATGTTTAATAGATGAAGTTATTGATAGTTACCAGATTATTATACGGTAGTAGCTTAAAAATATTTATATTCATGTTTTGCGTCTTAAAACTGAACCTAGAGCAGAATCGAATATCAGTAATACCTATATCAAGTTCTGATTTATAATCATGTGTTTTGTGACGTATTGCAGCAGCTTTGTTCAATTAAGTATGTCTTAAGTTACCTTTGGTGGCTAAATTCAACTGTTTTTCAATGGGCGATCATTCAAAACATTACTAGAATTGTAAACATGTATCAGCAAATTATATTCCTTAAGTCATGTATGTGTTACTATTCTATGTTCAATATTACTTCTAGTAATTTATTAGGTAATATGCTTCATTCAGATAACCCTTTATGATACAGTAATTCCATGCATAATACAGAACAGCAATCATATCATAACATATATACTTATTTACATTAATGTGAATGTAAAATTGTAAAGTATATCATATGTTTTAATTCACTCTTTTAATAAAGTAATCAATCAAAGTCAATGAGAGTGACCTATGTAATCATATTGAGTTTATTTAGGTATAGACTTCTTAAATAGTGGCTATATTTTGATTACCGTTTAAAAAATGATGTGAAGAAAAAAATGTAATACCATGTATGTCTCAGTACTGATCTTGAAACCATTACGGAGTGAAAGTATGGTTGGCTTTGTGGTAGTGAGAACCATTTATTATTGCTGCCTGACACAGTTATAATAAGATGAAATTAAAATAGTAGTAATAATCACAAAGATAAATACCAGTTAATAATTAAATTTCTACTCTGTTTTTATTACTAAGTTTCATTCTAATTTTATTAGTTTAATGCTTTTATTACGCTTAAAATAAAACCGTTCTGTTTTATATAATATCCGATGGACTTAATTCATCTTTAAGTAATAGACAATGAAATATTTTAAATGAACTACATATAATGTTTGTTCTTATATTTATGTTCTTGATCAATAGATATCCTATTTTTAATAAAAAAAACTAATTCTTTTCTCATAACTGATGATTTTTTCAATATAGTTATATGATACTGTTTGTATCGTGTACCCTTGATTTATATAATTATAAATAAATATTTTTTATTTGAATATTTAAACTTTCCATTTCATAAAAAAATAACCACTAATAGAAATTTCTAGCCTGCTTTAAATATTCGTGCGTAGCGACGCACGTGTTCACTCGTGGTCTCTAATGACCTCGGAACATTCTGTGGCCCTAGTCGTGGTCAGACCATATAATTTGTCCATCCTGCTCTCGGTTTAATCACCTTTAATGGTGCATGGGGAGGGGCCGCCGCGCTTGATTTATAGCCCAATCTTCGATCCTATGCCCAGTTTAACCAGATATGTAAAATGTCGCCTCAGATCCCACAAAGCGAAGGTACCGTAGATCTTGTGCCGCTGGTGTATCCAGTATCAGTTATCTAAGCAATTCGGAATGTTTTAATGCTAGCTCTTGTCTATTAAATTCCGTTGTCAATCTGCTGATCGCATATTTGCCATATGAACCATGGTAAGGCAATGGCAAGCTTTTTATTGTATATTTGATATTTAGCGGATTTTGGCAAGTCGTCGTTGTATGTAAATGCATAATTTACCCAAATCTTTCCATGTTTGCGTGAGTATG
>DWPT01006052.1:0-11746 GCA_018251895.1 Agathymus mariae mariae
TCCGGTTCAGGGACTATAATTATTTTGAAGCTTTAGAAAATACATCTGTCATAATATTTTTAAGAGCGAATTGCACGTTACTACTATTTCTATTGTTCAAAAATATATTGTAATTAAATCTGACAAAAATATT
This sequence comes from Agathymus mariae mariae, assembly GCA_018251895.1. Classification (NCBI taxonomy): domain Eukaryota; kingdom Metazoa; phylum Arthropoda; class Insecta; order Lepidoptera; family Hesperiidae; genus Agathymus; species Agathymus mariae. Next base: position 134 of record DWPT01006052.1, read on the forward strand.
ACTAAGCTTAATCTTTATACGTATAAGAAACTGCAATATAAAAATTGACATTGTTGAAACTAGGCATATTTGTTAATAATATGTATTTATAACATTTCTTTTAAGTAGTTTTATGTTTTACAAGACAAGATATTAAATGACAATTCCACATTTCCTCAACCAATAAAATATATATATACGTATGTATATCTTTACGTCACGGACTTATTTTATTTCCATAGCCGTCACACGAACAGAGAGGCCACCTGATGGTAAAAGATCACCAGCGTCCATAGACGGAGTCCGTACACCACCCGCATTTTAACTCTACGATACTATAACCAAAATTTACCATAATTGAACATTTGTAATACATGTAACATACATACTTATTTATGTACCTTTTTAATACCAACTTTATTCCTTTACAACATTGTAAAATTCAACAGACATAACTTTAGTTCACGTACGCGACAACTCATATACGTACAACGTAACGTGTACTATAAATTATGTTTAGGTACCTAATCTTTATTATATCCAACTTGAAAACTAATTACGCCTCTAACCAATCGTTATGATTGTCAAATGCGTGCTAAAAACAACTTATTTTATATTTCAAAGGTGTTAGGGACAAACTTTACGGCATTTATACAAAACTAATTATTTGCTATCACGTGATCTGCGCAAGGGGACGTAAGAAGCCAGTAGAGGTTAAAGCAAACGTATTGAGTTTAGGTTATTGACACAAGACTGCAATCAAAATAAAAAGCAAATATAATATTTTCATTAATTTATAACATTAGTAATGATAGCCTACGAACGCCTTTGAACGTTACATTGAACTGTAACAAGTGTACACAATTTTTATATTTTATATCGATATTTCGATCCATTATATGAATCATATTTTTAACGGTGATAAATTATTGATATTTAATAAGTAACTTACAAGTCGTTCCCTGTTCGCTTAACTAGGCGTGTAGCTTTTAAATATAACAGATGGATATGCCTAGTATCCTGGACTACAGAAGTCCGATGATCTGATGATCAATGGATACTTTTATCGTATATATGTTAAAGTATTCCATATTGAACCATTTCGTCTGTGCAAGGAAATAAAATAACCAAAAAACACTCTTTGTCCCGATGTTATTTACAAATTATGACATTTCAAATTAAAAGCTTTTTATATTCATCTATATTATTATCTGTTAAGACATTTCTTTCGGATAATTTTGACAGGCATAGACTAGTCTTTGTAGGTATAGAAAGCATCAAATGCGAAAAACAACCGACGAAATCCACACACACACATACATAGACAATCGAATGTTTCCTTTTTTATTCAGTTATTATTATGTCCTATAGTTATAACGATTATTTTGAATCACATAGTAAGGTGATCATCGTCCGTACTACCAATCGTTTTGTCGACGTCAAATTGTAACGTTTTTTAAAACGTCGAAATGACATTACTTTTTACATTGAATTAACGTAGATTTGAATTCCACTATTTTAGTCTACGCCGATATACATAACGATAGATAGACGTACTCATAAGAAGCGTGTTCCACACTCATAACGCGTTATCCAATATTAGTGTAGGAATTCATAACACAGTCATATCTTAACTACTTCACTTGCTAATATCGTTCGAGCAAATGAAAGTTCGTGCGAACTCACAGCTGTTAGTAATGACTGTTCTTACTTTACTGGCTTTGCTCATTAGTGGAAGTTCGAGTGTTCTGTTAATACGAGTATATCAGATTCGGACTACGGGGGACCAGCATTATTCATATTTCGTTGCAGAATGAGTCATTCAGATTCAAATTCAAATTCAAAATCATTTAATCATGTAGGTATTCTGTAAATACATAGCGTCATTCAGTCAGGGTCAGTGTTGAGTGTCGCAACGTCAGACCCTTCGTTCGAGGTACGAAAAGTTATGACATTTGTATTTGTAATAGGAGAAAAACATCTGAGCGAAATAAACGATCCAACACTATAAAATAGATCTTTCATTGGGCTCTGTGTACTTTTTACTTCATTAGAAGCAAAGTTTATCCACAATTTACCGATTCTGATTTTCAAATAACTAGTGAAGGCACAGCTTGCAACTAATGCATACTGTAGTATTAAATAATAAATTAATCATAAAGTCGCCTAGAACAAGTAGAGCCGCAACAGGTCCATCAGAAACTTTCATAATTCATTGTAATTGTTTTACATTGTAAGGAGTCAACAAATTTTTAAGGTACTTCTAAAAGTGTTGGAGACTACTTAATAGGTAACACTTATAGACTTTACATTTCATTACTTACATTGTCCACAATAAAAATAAAATAAAATAAATAAAACTTATGGAAAAATAATAATAATAATAGTAGTACAAACATTCATCATTCATACTCACCACCTGATAACAAGTGGTAACCGCCGTCTGTGGACGTCCATATAACATCCAGCCATCTATGTCATCCAGCCGGCGAAAAAGAAATTAAGGACCTTATTTTAAACTACTTATCCTACATTGCAACCGAAATACTCTAAAACATTTTATTGGTGTCATCAGAAAAAAAAATTTGAGTTTAAAAGCATTAGAGATAAAAAACATATTAAACCTTATTATTAGAGAAAATAATTACAATATTGCTAGTAGAAAAAACTTAACTGGTAGTGTCAATAATTAATAGTAAGATTACTAGGTAGCGGAATAAGCAACGGAATCTCGAACCGATTGCCTTCCACTTCCACGTTTATACAGCCTTCACTAAAACAAACATCATCGATGGATGGCATTATTAAATAGCCATTACGACAAAGCGCGAACACATCTGCTCGTAAGCCTCGTAACCTTGTAATTTCGCGCTAATGGCCGGTGACTGCCGCTATACCATTTTTATAATTTCGATGTATGTTTTTATCTTACCGTTTACAATTATGAGAATAAAAGTTGCCAGATGAAAATTGAAACTACCGACAAATTTTTATAAAAAAAGGTCTGACTTTTGGTATAAGATCGCGTTTCTATCGCGTATACATGACATTGAATTTGTTTATATGAAGACAATTGGAGTTGTACTCGCGCTGGACAGCAGTGCAAGGGCGTCTGATATCGTAAGTGTTTGCCTAGTAACGCTCCTCAGACGTTGTTAATTTCTTGGGTGGCTGTGATCACTTACCATAAGTCTGGTCGTTTGCCTGCTGAATATATAAAAAAGTATTTTTTTTTTAATTTGTGTATTACTCAAAAATGCTGACATTTGTTAACTTCGGCTAATATCTTGACGTGCTTAAGCCAACCTCCCGCGGTTAAACTTCGCCGTACTTACCGATAGCGAACAATTCCCTTCTTTTGGAAGTCGCTGAGTTGTGGACTGCCCTATTTAACCCCGACGACACTCTTGGCTGGATTGCTTTGGTGCTACCAACGTGGATGGGCGGCAGTGCCTACTTCAGCAGGTGGTCTGTGTTCATTTTGTTGGCTATTGACTTAAAAAATCCTTACATGACAACTGAAATGCTGTCAGGACAAGTTCGAACACATAGTTTTTAGATAACCGAGGGCAGATGCAATGTTAGATAATGAACGTAAGATAGTCAGTGCTTAAAATATTGATATAGAGTAACAAAAACAATCAGGATATTATACAAGTTTCTGCAATATCCAATATTGCGGATGTCGTTTGGTGACTTCGATGAGCCGACGCTGCCTGATAAACGAGCTTTCTCATTTGACAAGCAATGAGTTCCATTTGCGACGTAATTACTGTACTGTCTTTTTCAGTGTATTCAAGGAAATATCAGATAACTCTAATTGAACATCGACGTAATTTTGTACATCACTTGAGTGTAACTTATTTTAGTTATTTGAGATGTTTATTTTCTCGAAAAACAATTTGAACTATTATTTGAATTTTAGAATTATTGCGGCTGCCATCGGTGAGACTGTAGTCGAGCATTGACTAATAACAATTATACTAAATAAAAAAAATCTTATTAAATCATATAACCATATAACGAAGCAAACAATTAATAATTTCAATTCTCTCGAATCATTGAAATAAAAAAAAAACGGTTTATTTTTTTATTGCTGAATAAAACTTAGAAGACGAAGCTAAGTGCACCATATTATAAAGTTTACTTAAAGTAATCCATTCAAAAAACTAAAATTGAATTGTATTTAAGGATAATATGAACTTTATGTGGAAGTCGTATTTGAGTAAAATCCCTAATTAGGACCTTAAAAGCATCTTCTCAATAATATGTCGTTCTCTTTCTAGCAAGTAGCCACGCCTACGGTGGTGAAAAAGATACTGCGTCTGAAGCAAGAGAATCCGGGAATGTTTGCGTGGGAGATTCGGGAGCGGCTGCTGAGCGCGAGAGTGTGTGAACCACACTCTATACCCTCGGTGTCATCTGTCAACAGAATCTTGAGGAACAGCGGGCTCGCATGGAGCGACGAAGAACCTAGGAGTGGACATGGTGAGAAAAATGCATTTATGAAACGTTAATAGGGTTTTGTGTATTTCAAATAAAAACGAAAACACGGAACGCTGATTGGATCACTGACCATGACCATCATCTGCCTGACCATCTGTCACGTTCTTTTCTTCGATTCTCCTGTGCTTTAATTCTACAATCTCACAAATCAAACTCACAGCCGATTTCGAGGTGAGATTAATAGAAAATTACCGCGCAGGACGGGAAATACAAGGTGACCCACTCATGAACATGTACCATAAATACTAGAACATTATTTACGATTTTGAGGGTTAATTAGGGGGAGGAGTAATTTAAGAAAATTAGAACAATTAAAAGCAAATACAAAATTGTGAAGTGTAATGGTTTTTAACATATCAAAATAATATTATCCCTAATTATTCCTTATTATTATTTCTAAGCGATTCAAAGACGAAATAAAAAAAATATACTTACCAAATAGAATAGAAGACAATAATTCTTTTGCTATAACAACACACAAACAGCATGATAGGTATACAAAACAGTGATATTCATATAAAAAACTTAAAATTACACAAAAATATATAGGATGTTCTCACAAGAATACGAAAATTGTAAACATAGGGAACAAAACTATGCAAAAGATTTTTATAGCAATAAGTCGTAAAAAGTTAATGAATTTTAAATAGTAAGTTAGTGATGGCACATCACAACCGCTCGCAAATCCGTTACTCAAGTTGTTGTAGACGTAAATTAAGTGGTATGATGTGAAAAAAAATTAATTACGTCTACTATTGTGTGTCCGTTTGCACTCACACTTACTAATGTATGATCTTGTAAGTAGCTATAAGGATACATAAGTTAACAACAGTGGCCGGTACCCAGGATGAGGAAAACATGTATATATCAATAAATTAATTTATCAAGGTAATAGAAACATCAGAGGTAATAAAACAATTCAATTAATTAAATTATTTATACATGCATATGAGTAAGTCCGATGATATCACACTCGTTTTGACCACATATAAAGCTTTTTGCGCTTACAATTAAAGTCTAGCGTAGCATGTACTCAGGCACTCATCCATAAACATCGTGGTCTAACGCCCCCTGTCTCTCGATTAAAATTCAATCTGAATAATAACCGAAATATTAATTTAATATGCAAATTATCTTAAATAATCTACATATAAACATTATACAAATTCGTTATTTTGGATGATTCTTCTGTATGCTTTAGAATAAAAAATATTTTACATACAATATCAAGTACCGTAGACTAGTTTATAACCATAAATCTAAGAGTGAATAAAAAGTTACAAAATCACCTTTATGCGTTGATGTTGAGTTATTAATAAAAGAGTGAACGACTTTGGCGTAGAATTAAAATTTTAGTAATCACTGTTACATTACAGTTCCAAACAAAGAACATAAAATAGGTTATAATACTCAAATAACATACATATAATAAATTTAACATATTACGATTACGAACACTTTGTAGGGTAGTTAAAATAAAATTTCTAACATTACGAAGTATTGTTGATATTATTATATTCAATTTTTTACCTTATTAAGAAAATCGAATAGCAAATTGGGAAGTGCTACATAAAGTTTATTGTAGTAATGGTGCTATTAAAATACATAAATCACAAAATAATAACAAATATCATGGTGTAATTGTGGCACTCTTGTTAATTCTTTATATCACACGGAGATCGTAGAATAACAAACATTGAATTAATTTATTATTAAAGTTATTGAATTATTAAAGTTATTTTACCGAGCATCACGACAACAGCATGTGTATTGAGATAAATAAGGTTTGTAAGTTACATTATGGATAGCTTAGGTAAGTAAGGTAAGGTAACTTAAAACAATCTTAGATAGGATGAGTATCTAAGATATTTTAAATTCAGGGAGAAATAAATTTATTAAGATAGAAAAAAGTTTTGAGTGCTTTTTTATTTACTGTATCTATTACAATAAATGAATATGCGTCAAATTCAGCGAGCTAACATCCAGCATCTATAACAATAAACAGGTTAACAGTTGAATTAATTCGAACAAGGATACTACTTGTGAAGGCAAAATCTAGATTCGTAATTAATATTATAAGTAGCTAGAAAGCGACGGCGGTTACCAGTTTTTATATAAAATTGATATATAAAATAATTTATATAACTATCAGGTGGAATTGTAGTCATGAATTGATTTATTATATAAAAAAAAAACATCTGTTCTGCTAATTCATAGATGACGACCATATCAGTAGGTATCGTTACGGAACGAAATACAGAACAAAGAACAGGTGCGACCGAATATAATATGAATATTATACTACTACAAAATAGTAGACCTCTTATATCATACATCTGTACACAAAGAGACAGAGAAGCTTAAAGTTAACACTTGGCTTTTCAAGGACGTAAACCTTTTATAGGGTGCCTCTAACCATAGTCTTTACTGCCTATTTTAATTAATACTATCAGTATTTTTCTGGTAATTGTTTTTTAAAGTGCCTCCGGAGTGATACCGCCGGACACTTGAACAAGCATTATTATGGCGGCGTAATTGTTTTGTGGTGTCGGTATTAGTGTGAAGCCGTTTTTATAGCCGTCTATAACAATCGTTTACCTATTATTCATAGTACACAGATAAAAGCTGTATAATTTTATAGTTTTTACATTGCCGAGGGTGCAATTGGGGACTGGGGTTCGAATCCCAGTCGGTATCGATACCTCGTCGATAATTGATCGTGATATCATCGATCATGCACGCAGTTCAAATTGTCCAAAATGTGTATATTACAAATAAACGATACTTGCTTCGGTAGAGGAAAATATCTTAAGGAAAACTTTATACCTGAGAATTCTTCATATTGTTCTCAAAGATGTGTTAAGTCTGTCAATTTGTTCTTGGCCATCGTGATGAACTATCTATATTTGATCTGTAACGTCTCGGACGTATTTTTGAACGAGTCTGATAAATTTTACAGTTGGATCTCTAGTTATTGGTTAGGATTTATTTTGGATGTTCCATAATAAGTGTTTTCGATCACTCAAAATATTTTATATGTCTCCCCCGTCTTCCGTCTAGGCTAGGAACACTTTGGTGATGCCCCTGTTGGCACGATGTGTATCACCGGCAGACGGGTATTAACATAAGAAGACCGTTCCATATCTATTTCGGAAACTGCACGGTATGCTTGATTTGTGAAGAAATATGCATCATAATAGTCAGTAAACTCAACCGGTAAAAATTGATTTTATAATTCATCTAACCCGTTATTAGTAAATCTAGTTTTAATCAATTTACTGTATAATAAGTATTTCTTTTGTAGCAGTTTGTAACCATTAATTAAAGATACTAACCTTAAGATGGCAACCCTACTGTAATATTATTTGATTTCATTTGTAAAATATGTACATGACCGCAAAAGTTCACTAAAGATCATGTAGACTGTATGGCCGTTCATTATATTAAAAAAACATTATCTACCTTAATTACTAATTAATATACGTCTTCATTACCGGCACGGGATATTCCCCGCTGTTTGTTTATCGCAATTTTTATATATTTATGACACTAGAAAATGCATAATTTATATTCCGACACAATTTAAGGACAGGAAGTTGTAATATATATAATTTAGCTCATTAAAATAAGTATCGATAAGTTACATATATGAAAATCGGTTACAAATTATAGGACTCGTTAATGAAGATACGTTACAATATGATTCCTCATTACTTATAAGAATAATTTAGAACGAGTAAATTCAAAAAAATGCAGATGCTGTCTTTAAACGTAAGGTAGTTTTTCTGAAGGGAATCGAGGGGGTTTCCTAGTAGGTACTTAATATAGGTAGGATTGTTACGGAAACATATTCGAAATAAGTTGTAACTTATTTTTTTTTTTTAATGAACTTCCTAAATCATCAAATCTTTAAAAAAATATCGCGTAGGGCTTGTCAGCTGCTTTAAATAACACTCTTATCAATTTCTGGGCCAACTTTTCTTTTAATATCTAAAAAGTGCCTCAAGTCGATGAAATTTTTGCCTTTCAATGTGTTTTGGCCACACTATCATAAAATAAAGTTTATATTAAATGTAATTATTTAATAAAAGTAGGAGTTGACTTTATAATTATTATGTCCATTGCTTATTTACAAAGATAACAGGTCCGTAAGATTACTTCTTCATGAGTTCTGTGTCACTAGTGTTGCCTTTTTTATTCAACAGTATATATATAACAAAAATATTGGTGGAAACATTAATAGAGCCCAGGCCTCAGAACCTTAGCGGATATTTTGATATTTGTCTTTACTTCTATATAGTTGATAGTATCAGGCGTATATTGTGGAAATTCGTTGTTATTAAATTAGTACTAATTTACTTTGCATCAATCTGCAAGCACAATGTATGATAGTATATACTTCTATACATGCATAGTACCTCCTTCCATCCCACAAAGGAAAACATGCATTTATGATAAATAAAAGTATATACCAACATACATACCGTCACCAACACGTATTATTTCATTAGGGTGAATAGACACTACGAGTGTTAACCGCAAAGCAAGACTCTATTGTTATTTACTTTACTTCTATACTTGTATTTAATTAACTTCTATACTTGTTAAACAGATTGCGAACTGATAAACTCAAAATGACTAAGACTGTAATTTAAAGCCAATTTAAATTCAATATTATACTTCTGTTTAAATACATTATTTCAAACATACACCTACTGCAAGTCTGCTTGTCTATACCTTTAAATGGCGAGCGTAAATTCAATTAATTTTAAAGTGACTAAATTACTAAGGTTTATTAAAAACTTTGTCAGTTGTCACGAATCGCACTGGTTATGTAAACGATGTACTAAGATAATACCATAGAAGTGAAACTTAATACGTTTGTCGGAATTAATTCCTCATAAATTTAATCGGTCGCAATCGTATTAACATTGTCTGGGAAATATGTGTTTATATTATTGTAATAGATAGGGAGGGATATAAACAATTTTATGTAAATAGCGACACCATTAGTATTAAAGTCGACAGATGGTAATGTCACTTAATACCACACCTTATTTGGATTAAGTATTAAATTGTAATGCAATTTAAAAATCTGTCTACTCATTACAAATTGGGGTCGTAATTTACAAAGTATGAAATAGGACTCTCCATAAAACGCGAGTTCCACTTTTCCATTGCTAATCCTATTTGAAGAAACATTCGACAATCTTTGCCGTCGACTTCGTATAATGATAATATACAATAAAAGTACTTTATTATATCATATTTCTACTCAGAATTTGCTTGTTAAACGAATAAAGTCTACAATCCACCCTTTAATGGTGTGTTATTATGATTTGATTAGCGATGTGAACGTAAGTCCACGGCACGGGAGACGCGAAATCAAAACCTTCACGCACCTCTAATTTTTCAAATTATGTGCGTATTAATTATCACTTACTTCGGTGAAATAAGACATCGCGAGGAAACCTGTACACCTAAGAGTTCTCCATAATGCTCTCAAAGGTGTGTGAAGTATATCAACCCGCACTTGGCCAGCGTGGCGAAATATAGCCTGAACCTTTCTCATTGCAAGAGGACACCGGAGCCCAACAATGAGACGATATAGGTTGCAATGATGATGATGATGATGAAAGATGATAAACTGTTTTCTAAAATTGCGAAGATGTCTCATAATTTGCTCAGAATAGAAAGTCGGAGATCGGGTTATACCTACCTTAAATAAAGTAACTTCCGATGTTAAAAACAAAATCAATTTTTGGTTTTACTCGCGTAAAAGCTGTATTTGTCAAAAAAAACCTTAAATACTAAACAATGTCCATCATTTTCAATACGTACTCAAAAGAATTATTAATATTTTAGTTTTGTTTCCTTTGAAAGTTTTGCGTCAAAGGCCTAATAACCTAAGCCTAAGATACAGTCTGTCCGAATAGTTAGAGGCGTAGAGAATATACTACACGCTGCTCTAGTGCGGATTGGTGAAGGGGATTGGGACTAACCCAAGTGTCGGAAGTTCTTACGCCGACTGAAAGCCATCGGTAATGTAATAATAACAATCGTAATCAATAACTTCACATGCCCTTGAACGCACGAAAGCCCTCAAGATATTTTATCACCTCCCCCAATTCAACGGCCGGTCTTGACAGAATTTATTACCTCTGTTGACACATACCATCAACCTATAAATGCTTTATCATGATATATGACGAAGATTCACTCATAAACAATACTGATACTCTCTTTTTCTAAACTGACCGATTCTTCTTTTCAGAACCATTTCCTCAACCAGAGCTCACGCCGAATTTAATCGATTACATGTCTCTGAAGACGACATTAGCACCGACACCGATGCCTCAACAAAATACTCCTTACTTCGCCCACTCTGTAGTAAGAGTGCCTCCACCGCAAACGACAGACCCGGTCATGTACGATCGGAGACTGGCAACATCTTGGCTTATAGCTAATCAAGTACAAGCTCAAGGACTTCTCAAACCTTACCCTATATCTCCGTGGCAAAGAATCATGATGCCTTGCCACGCCGATAAAAACTTTTCCCCCTACGCTCTCAATCTACATGGCGATCTACTGAATAGAATAAACCAAGATGAAGTGAAGTCAGAAACCTCCGAGCATATTTCAGTAGAAGCCAGTGACGATAGCACTGACAGACCGGACACGGATGATCAGGAACCGAAGACAATGAATAAGGAAAAGAAAAAAAATCCATATTCCATCGAGGAGTTACTCAAGAAACCAGAAAAAATGGTCAATGCTGCTCCCGTTGCTTTTCAGAATCTTCTACGACAGCCCAGTGGAAGTATGGTCGATTATCAAGGTCAAGACAAACCTTCAAGTAACAGGAGTTCTCCTGCTAGTTACTGCTCTGTGCAAAGTGGGGTTTCGAACGATTGCTTTACAGAATCCGGAGGCTCTGAAATAAAAGCGGGAAACTGACTTCTTTCTCGTCTAGTCCTGGTATATAATCAAAATATTTTTTGTCTTTAGCTGCACAGATTAATTAAAGATGGTCATTAGTTGCCATAATATAATATTGCGCAATCAATACATTCCAGTATAGATAGGTAAATTATTTAATTAAATATTAAGTGTACATTATTGTAAATA
>DWPT01006053.1:0-11746 GCA_018251895.1 Agathymus mariae mariae
AGTTCTAAAATAGATCAACTGTAGCACGGCGCTCCCCAGGCATGATCAACCAGCTCGACGGGTTTTTCCCTTTGCTGCACGTCAGTATATATATATATATATATATATATATATATTTACTAAGTATAAAGTTTCCTCATTAAATGCGACTCTTCATTCGTCGACGATGAAGCGAATCCCTTACGCTGGTACTTCGAGGCGGTTACCAACAAGCTCTACGGATTTCCACCCAATATCACTGTGTCAACAATTCTTCCGCGCGAACAATTTCGCATACCATCCCGTTTGTTTTCAATATCGAAACCAGATACCTGGCTTTGTTTGAAGCCGAAGAAAATGCTTGTGTTTGCATGAGTGACACATCGCGCAAAATAAATATTTGTACTAACAATTGCGTAGTGATGAAATAGTGATAGAGTTGGATTGTTTGTGTGAATGTGAACACGCACAATACTAACTAATGATATTGTACTGTAAGAGTATTATTTGTTACTCGTTTCTTATTTATGAAGGGAAATATATATAACTTGATAAATAAAATGAATAAGTTACTATATCGCCGTGTTTTACTATTCTAACGACAAAAAATCTTTCATAGGTTTATTAAATCTGCAATACTCTACATTATGAGATAGATTAGGATGATACCGGATGAACTAAAAAATGAAATAAAAATAAATTGGATTTTGTTTTCTTGTAAATATTGCTTATTAAAAATGTGTATTGATTACTGGAAATCAAACAAGATATCTACTAAAATCTTTCTTTTGGATGCAGTTGGATGGAGTTGCATTTATGATTTAAATCGAGAGGAAAACGTTTGAAAAAACTTTTGGGTAATAACACAACAATTACAGGTTACATTCATAGAACATTTTATATAGTTTACTTTGAAATAAATAAGATGTGTAAGTATGGTTTATTGAGGTTATTGATGATACTTGAGAGGTTAACAAAAATGTATTCTTAACAAATGATTAACGAAATCGATATCTATACTAATAATAAAATTCTAACTGATCGCTTTCTGCACACGAACGATATATGAGAAAAAACATTATTAGGTAACTTTATTAACGCAATAGAACACAAAATAATAGTTGTTATAATTTTTGTCTGTTTGTCTGTGCGTTTGTTCCCGCTAATCTCAATAGCGGCTTAACCGATTTCGTTTTGGTTTTCACTAATGTATTGCAGTAAATATCACTTAATACTTAAAAGTTCGTCTCATTGCAATCCGTCCATAAATAAAAAAGTTATAAATCAATATATGTATTTCTATTTCACAGAACAAGAAAAAATCCAGAAATATGCAGATGTTATCTTTAAGTGTAAGGTAGTTTTTCCGAAACGAAGCGGGAGCATTGCTACATTGCTAGTTAACAATAATTATATTTTCCACTTTATGCGATGATTTTTTATTTTGCTGTGATAGTATTATTAGTATTTCGTGTTTTAATTAAAAATAAACTTAAATGCACCAAATGCTGCAAATGAAACAAAAGGAGAAAACTTTTCCGCCAACAAAGAAAATGAAAACAACTGTGGAAGATTGAAAAACACTACGAAATGAAGTCATCCCATTCAGCAATATGAAGGCGCAATTCGTTTCAGTAGAAACGACGGATCCTGTAGTTTAAAAAACAAACCGAGAAAATAAATCGCAATAACTAATCAAAAAGTCGTCGTTTGCAGAGGAAGAGCAAATAATATTTATTTATTTTAGATAATAGTACTTTTCCTCTGAAAACTATGTAAAACAAAATACTAACAAATAAGATAAATTTAAGAAGATCAATAAAATAACCATATAAACAAAGCAATATCATCTATAAATATAACTTATATAAGGTATAAATATGTGGTTTCTTATATTATAAGGCAACGTGGACGAAACAACGGAATCCCCATTTGCTGTGTGTATGCATCGATGAAGTATTTGGTTGGACGAATGATCATCAGCCACTTGGAATCAGTTCCGTTTGTCTACTAATGACATAAAAATATGTAAACGTTAGATGTATCACGACCTTTAAGTACAGTAACCGAATACAGATACTTCACAGATCTGAGAGTTCTCTATAATGTTCTGAACAGCTTGTGAAGTCTGCCTTGGCCATGTTTACTTTAAGAGAATATCCAGACCCAGCAGTCGAGCAGTAATAGATAGTGATGACATGGTTTATATTGGTTTCACGCGCATGTATGTGATACGGTATATTTTACACTTATATTTAAATGTCTTAATAGACAATACAAATATAGCATATACTAGTATTAAAGTCACGAAATCAAAACATGAAATTATATTATTAATTATTAGTATTAAACAGCATTAATTAAATGAAAATAATTGGTACTTTTCCGTGAGCCCAGCGCAAGCGAAAAGTCGCCAAGTAAAGTAGAATCCGGTACTCGCGTTCTGGGGTACGAGTGAAAGTAGTGAGAAGAGATGGTTCAATAATTCCTCCTCCCAAAATTTCACGTTTCAAATTTCAAGTATTCTTTTTTTTATCGAATTTTCAAATCCTAAAAAAATCCGAAAATTTTGGAACGACTTCGATATGCTGCATCAGAACTGGTCGTCAGTTGCTCATGTAGAGTAACAGGTTTGTACTCTTTAATTGTTTTCCAACCCTGTATGTTGATGCCTCAACACTGCAAGAAAACAAACTGGTCATTATAAAATGATACGCACTCGACGTAATATAACTTTCAGAGACATGTAACGCCTTATTAATAAATCAATCTTTAACATAGAGCCATCTAGTATCCGGAAATTTCTCAGATCGTTCGGAGTCAGAAAATAAAATCAAAAATCTTCATCAAACCTTCCGGTCATCTACATTCAAAGCAATGATTGAACTGTGTTTATCTCATGACTATATTCTTAGATTTGCCACTAACAAACGGTTCTGAACCATGTATAAAAATCATTCTATGTTTTAGCTAGTCAGCTACGCTCTGAATCCTCAGAATCATTGAATTTTTTTTATACTACTTTATTTTATACTATCTGTCATTAACTTGTTTTACCTTTTTCCTACACATCACAAGCAATACTCCCTACGATACTGTCTGTTATAATTATAACTATATTCATATGAACTTTATTTATATGTTTAAGTATACGTTACTTGTGGATTTAATTTTAAAGCCGCCTACCATTTTAATTTCCTCGTATATTTCGGACATGAGTTTAATGTTCAACTGATAAATCCGTTTCAAGTCAATTAATCTAAGATAACAAATTTTCCAGTGCTATTTATTTAATACAACAATACTTAAATGTCTTTGACTGTACAATTATCTACGAAGGTAATGTATGATGGTATATAATTTACCTTTAGATGTGAAGCTCCCAAGGCAAATATGGATATTTAATTACAGAAAGCATATAGGTACCTACATACGTTCCAACATGAACACTGTACAATAATATCATGTGTCACGCGAAATCAGCGCTACATGAGGGTAAATTGACAGTCGTGATACAAATATGGAAACATGACATGGCTGGCACGGGGACACTATAAAACTAATAATGATTTACTACAAAACAAATTCATGCGGCATCGAGTTAAAAACGTTTTCAAGAATAAGATTAAGTTATCGACAATAATTTAACAAGGTTATCCAACCTAATATATAATATCAGTCTTCTTTCATTCAACAATACGGACGCACAAGTCATTCCAGCGTAAAGGAAGTTCATCTTATTTATAGATATTTATATGAAAAGTAAATTGAAGTTTACATTCCTTCCTCGGCAGGAGAGCGATCGACGGATTGCGAGTTCTTCGCGGAAATAAAAACCCGTTCTGTTGCGTCATAATGGCATACCTTTTAATTTTAAAATTTCTATTGTGAAAACTATTGCTTCATCGTAGGATTACAGTATATAGATATTAAAAATGGCCAATAAATTTCGTATTGCCTATCGAAAAACCATTCATGTAAAATCGAAGTGAATAAAAAATATCCTTCAATTTCAAATAGCCCCGCCGAAACGAGTAAAAACAAACGATAGCAGTTTTATAACTGGAAAAATAACAGGCCCGGTATTGAGGTTTTAATAAAAACAGCATGTACAGCACACAGTATTTATGAAAACATTAAACGCTTAGTACTAGAAGCCAGATGTAAGTCAGTCGAACTCTCATCTTAAAATAAAAAATAAACTCAGGTTAAAAAAACAGAGAATTTCAATAATGTCAAACTCAAACTTACAAGCTTTATTGTGCTTGCTCAATTAATTATTCATGATCTGATGCATTTCACTGTTATGGTTAGGAATCAATAACGAATTTAAATGATAATTTATTGTTCAATGATGACGCGCCACTTGAGAATTTTTTGTTGTTCAGTATATTGTCATGTAAATAAATACTTGATAAATTATTAAATGATATGATGACAAAATCCATTGCGGGATTAAAATGTTTGTTATTCTCTATAGTCCCACTTCTAATTTAAGAATTAAAATAATGTTTAAACTACACGGTAAAATTTTACAAGTCCACCTCGCCTGCTTTCTACACCCTGATTATGATTTTCACCCTATAATTTTTTCCTATAATTTTCACCCTATAAATGATTTTCAAGCATTGGATATACAGACAAACGCAGAATACACTTCATAACAACGATCCGTTTTGAATGGAAAAACACGCACTATGTGTTTTTATACTTAAATACATGTACCCGGCAATGTGTATTGGCAGGACGCCAGGTTCCAACCGCATCATGTATATAATCTTTAACTTTAATTATATACTCCTAGTTTGCTTTTGGGGGTTATAATTTGACAATGTATCCTATCATTATAAGTATCAGTAACTTAAATGCACTGATGATAACCTCGAAGTTTGAAATAATTGTCTCGGTGACGTTTTCGAATATTGCAGACCTCTATCAGTTTTCACATCGCATACATATGTATCTGAATTTAATTAAAATTTGCTTCAGTGAAACAAAATATCGTAAGGGAATCTATACACCTTATCCTTTTTAATGTCTTCGAAGGTTTATGTAGTTTGGTAATCTCTATTTGGCCAACATAGTGGAAGAGAATATGAATTTTGATGTTGAGGTTATCTGTCCTGTAACAGCGACTAAATACTGATTTGGGTTACACACAAATCTAAAATGTTATTGTGTTGCACAACATCGTAGGAAAATATTGAACCTGGTGATTAATATTAAAACTTCACGGGTGTGTAGCATCCATTAATCCTTACTTGGTTAAAGTGGTGAACTCTGGCCACAACAACCGTTATTTTACGCTCATTTAGGGATGATTGTTATGCCATTCGTACGAAAAATACTAAACAAGTGAAGTTTGGTAATATTAAGTTTTCAAGTGTCTTAAAAGATTTTCTGTTAAAGCTCGTATGTATTCAAATTTGCATGTGCACAAGGTGTTCGGAAAACCCCATTTGCTGCATTTTATAAGGACGCCACGTTCACGGGCGGGGTGTGAACAGCTACAAATATGGCGACGCGATTGCCGCCCAAAATGGCTTTACTTTTTTCATAACCCACGCAGTCTCTTGATGGCCATTGAGCGGGCGGTTGGTTTTACTAACTTGAGAATTACAACACTCGTACAATATTTAAGGTGTTGGTGAAAATTGTTATAAAAATATTGAGATAATCTTCATTTAAGATTCGCATCCTTTTGTTAAAATACAAAGCAAATTTACGTATTAAATTTTTTTGTCAATTCTCATTGGATCTCGTCGTACCACGCTACGCCAGGGCAGATTAACTGAGAAAAAAGTGGCCAGCCTAATTGCTGGAAGCTTTTATGCCACCCAAATACCTACGATATACATCACGACAGCTGTCTTATAATAACATCCAGGATTGACAGATCAACGTGTCATCCAAAGAATGGAACCGCTGAAAAATCTTTTTCCCTACACCCATTGAAATATCAACCGCGCCCAAAGTTTTGGTCGATCGGGTACAACTAACAGAAAGAATCGGGCTTTAAAGACTTTCCAGTTAAAAGTTTTCTTGCGTAAAAGGAGCATAATAATACGAGCAAAATATTAATAATACAAAGTAAAAACATTTACTGGCCTTGAAAGCCAAGAGCGTTGGATGCCGTGTTCTATGGCTTCATCGCAAGTACTAAACTGTCGCAACCATTTCATTATTTCCACGTCGCGACTTAACATTGTTGTTATTGTAACAACTTGTACTGTTTTCGCCCTTTTTGCGGCAATTCGCAATTTGTGGCTTCTGTTTCGATTCGTTGCCCGTAATTTCGTGCGAAGACGATATTACTGAAGTTTGCGCGAATTGCTGCCGTAAATTTGTTAGAATGCTGCTTTTGGACCGGTTTCAATACATGGCGATAATTTAGCTGTTACAAAATTATTGCCAACTGTATTGTAGTACTGGAAATTGTTTTAATGCTTTAAGTAAAATGCCGGGCCTAGATGATTGACTTTTACTACTTTAAAATTATCCAGAAATTTGTTGTTTTTTTGTACTTAAAGTTTGATTTTAAATAATTTTTACTTATTTCTCTGACTTCATATTTGAAAAAAAATAATATTTTTCATGATTTACACTTCCTATCAATATTAGATTGTTTTTTGGATCATGAAATCATTGGAATCCATGCTTACAAATTACGTTCAGGAATGGAACTTTAAAGCTTAGTAACATGGTCTTTGCTATCAAGATTGACATTCTTAAAGACATTCTCATGATGAAATAACACATTATTTTATTAGTATGACTATTTATCGTCAGACAGCCCTGTCAGGTATTCCTTTGTTAACTTTCAAGGTAAAAAGGTGATCACATAATTCAGTCTGATACCGAATTAAACGTAATAAATCCGGCAACTGTAATAATGTCAACCGAGTATGTCTTGTTCATTGCGCGGATTGCGGAAATAGCGTTGACAATGGAACATTATTTCCTGAGCGCAATTCTCTGCAATTATCTCGCGTGCGATCAAAGCTCCGAATGACGATGTCCGGACTAGTGCGGCGAGCGCTTGGACATTAGCGGGGCGATAAATTTTATTTACATCACCTCATATATGACCACGTAGATGAGTGCGAGTATAACACTTTTGATGGTTTGGTTCTCGCCGAATAAAGGGTTCAATAGGGAGGGCATTTGAGACTAATAGACATGTGTAAATTAGTAAGATTAAAATAGAACCTATAGTTATTACATATTCCCTTTAGGTTAACTATATTCGTTTGATTTATCAAAATGTTAAAAGTAATACTAATTTGTTCCAATATTTTTTTTTGGTTAAGTTTGGCTAGTTATCTATTTGTAAGTTAAAATTGCACATGTAAGCTCCGTCACGCAAGGTTCCATTGATCTACTCCATTAATCAGCAGTAACAACAATGTTTAAATACTATTTTAGTGGACCTACTACATAATTCCATTACTTCAACCTTTAAGTTATTTAGTTGAATAGAAGTCTACCTCATGTTGATAATTTCTTAATCTTTTGAACTACTTGGCGTATTAAAATCAGGTTCACACAATTTATTTTTAGTTATCTAGTTCGTAGTTGTACCTGGATGTTATATTTCTTGCTAACTTCTTAATTAACTTAAATTCTGTAGTTTTCTATCCAAAAGCTTAGTATTTTATGTCATAACAACCAAGCGTCAATCACGAGTCAATCAATCAACCAACTAGTGTCATCATGCTCAATAACAGTTACATTTCATTATATTAACAACGATCGAACAAATCCCGCTTATACATAAACGTATATATAACTCTACGTAACTTTAGCATTCGATGCTACATATGCGGAAACTTAATATCCAGTAGAGATGGAGTGCGATTGTGGTGACGTCACAGCAGTATTACGCTAAGCTCACTGCGATGATTAAATGCATTCAAACACATCCTCGCTCCTGCGAAATCACATTTATTGCTTACAATGGAGCACTTACTCATCAGTGTTATGGTCGCACGTAAATGTCACACGTTTTTTAATTTGAATAAAGTCAGATGTCGATGTTGTAATGATGTTTTATGTATTACGGATTTTTTTATGTAATCTAATAACATGAAGTATTTTATTTACGTAAAAGTTTATATAACTCAAGATTATGAAGCGGTTGACTTTACTTTATATCGATAGGGTCTTCAGTAAAGCAGTGACAATAGTTTGAACGCTAGTGTTTCGCATAGGCAATTTAGTTCCGAGAATGCGTCATTATTTTTTTATGTTACGTGAGTTTTAGAAATAAATGTATATTGTCTATATCGAATAGCGTGCTGAATATGGCCCTTATTCATCACGTCGTGAGAGCCCAGCAATGGTATAGTTATCAGTTATAATAATTATTCTAACATTACCTTATTAGCGGTCTATTGAAGAGTTCTTCTCGTAATACAAGAGGCCTGGACTCACGACTATACTCCAGTACATATTAGTAGAGATATAAGTAGCTAATCAAAACTAGTGCAATATTTTTTACGTGAAAGGCTTCCGATAACTCTCGTCCAAAGTTAAAAGCAGATATCCACATTATTTTGGCCACCAATGGTCACACATACAACAACTGACCGCGACCGAAGTTGCTTCTACTTGGAATCATTTACGGTTAATTTATTACAATTACATTTAACTATATCGAAATTATGTGAAACAGTGTTTTTATTATGAGGACAGTAAGATCAAACAATATACTTTAATCATATGACGTAGTCACCTCATCTTTATTAAATAATGTGAATTTCTGTAATAAATTTACAACATGAAATACTTTATCAAATATTTATTTATTGCCAAATGTCGATAAGATTGATAGTAACAGTCGACTAGGGCGGAATAGGTCAATGTGCGTTCTAACTCTAAGGGTGTTCAATAACGTTTATTGTCTACCATACCTTAAACAAACTATTTTCATAACCGAATCAAATCTATGTTTATTATCTTTAATATTCCATCTAAGTTCTTTGTCATCACATTAAATAAACTGCGATTTTTTTTTATGGTAAAAGCCGGCAAACTAGCAGACGAGCCACCTGATGGTAAGTGATGTTCATTGCCCATGGGCCTCAGCAAGACCAAAGGTATCACTGATGCGTTGTCGGCCAGGAAATGAGAAGAAGGTAAGAAAGAAAGTACTGCTCTCAAGGCCCCAGCCGGAACACGACGAGTCGTTTTGCGGCTGATTCAAGCAGGAGGGTGGAAGCTAGCCAGACATGCTTCACGGAAAGATAATAATTACAATAATATTATTAATGACTTAACAATAATATTGATAATATAATCCTGACGCAAAGCTTACCACCAGACTGGCTCAAGCACGTTACGTGAGAAAAAAATTAACATCAATCTGTCGAATACATCTGACATTTGTGTATCTGTATGATAATAGGTACATTTTACAAACATTGTTAAGAGCTAAGTACACCACTATACTAATAGAACTTCATCCAAACGAAACACAAAACAAACATCAATAGTGTTAAATGACAAAAAAACAATTGATCAAATATTTATTTCTCCAGTCTTATAATGTAACTAGCTAGTGCCCTCGCTTCACTTCGGAAAACCGACCTTACACTTAAAGATTTTTTTGGGATTTTCTCGTTCTGTGAATTAGAAATACATATATTCATTCATATTTTTTTATTTATGGACGGATTGCTATGAAACAACTTTAATTATCAAGTGATGCTTACATAAAGTTTTTTTATTGGTATACATATATACATAATTATATACATAATATGATACTGTACTATATATTCATCGTTTTTTAATTGTTAAAGACGTAATTTTACTATTGACTTCAGCATATTAAAAACAAAAACACGTTGTTACCGTATGTATAATTTATTCTGCGATCTGGAAATACTTACCTAATGGTTCTACGTTTTACAACATGTGAATGCATGATATCGGTAATGTTATTAATATTACCAACATAATAAAATATATTTCTTGGAAATTAATAGTAGTATCTTTTGTATGTCTAATTTTTTGAATTTTGATTTGTATTATTCGTGAACCTTTATCGTTGAAGTTGTAGTGAACTCTTATATACTACAAGTATGTAACTTCCTGTGTTTTTTCTTAAAAATATACATTTGTAGCATTGCATGAATTTAAAAAAATCAAACGATTGGACGGATAAAACATATATAACTAGATTATTATTGCGTTAACGGACATACTTACAATGAATAAAAAATACTATCATTTACGCCCACCAAAACATGCGAGTAGCATCTAACAAGCGTAACTACATAAATATATAACTAAAGGTTTTATAGAAGAGCATAAATTCAGTTTGTTCGTTGTTATCGGCTCTTCGGCGCTGTGCATAAATCACTCGCTGTTGAAACGTTACTAGCGGGTGATGCTGCCGTCCGTCTTCTGGAGCTGGCTCATTAAATTTAGATTCCGCATCACCCTGGAGATAGGGAAGAGATGTCTTTTGTCTGCCATTTTTCTATTTATTTTACATTTGAATTTGTACTGAAACGGAGCGTAATACAAAAGTTATCTCGCCACTTTATTATAAAGGTTGAACGGTATCAATAAAAGGTGGGACAGCAGGTAAGATAGACCACGGTCTAATGGCGGCTTATATATTGTGGGCTAACAGAGACGTCTAGACGGGTCAGTCGTGCAGAGCATACGAGACAACCATGTCGAGAAGGGTGAGACACGCTCACGAAACTTACCAGAGCTTCGGGAAGAGCGCCGCGGATAAGCTCCTTGTAAAATTATACATACTGCATGCTTATGAAAAATATATTATAACAAACTAATAAATTTTAATTTGTAATATACCTTCCTCTATTAATACTCAGTGCAACCTCCTTGACTACTCGACTTTTATGAATTGCAACTTGTGACTTGCAAAACCCTGGCAATAGTTCTACCGGCAATAGAATCAGAACCACTTCGCTGACCAGTCAGAGTAGCTAGTCATTTTTATTACGCTAGACTTCCTAACAGAAGACTGTGTTTATGTAAAAAAATTGTTGCTCGATTTAAAAAAAAAATATTTCCTTGCGGAATAATATTTGTCATTGCTGTCGTCTAAATTATATGTAGGCAATAGAGTATCTGCACAGACACTGCACACACGAGGATGAAAACCGATGAAGGACATTTCATTGGAAACTTGATTCTCCGAACAATTTAAGTAATATCAATGTAATTAATATCATTAACTTGCCGGATTTGAACTATATTATTTATATTAGTAGTTATATTTATATTAGTATATTTAAATTTTGCCTTCAGTTCGTAAGATACTCTTAAATCGTTGCCAACATGCAATAAGTCGGTAACCCCAAAATGCAATTGTTACATTAAAAATAATTTACTGTTGTTTTTTAAATATCTTTTCAACCCGCCAGCGTACAGAGGTCATGGATACATAAAAT
This sequence comes from Agathymus mariae mariae, assembly GCA_018251895.1. Classification (NCBI taxonomy): domain Eukaryota; kingdom Metazoa; phylum Arthropoda; class Insecta; order Lepidoptera; family Hesperiidae; genus Agathymus; species Agathymus mariae. The sequence goes on from DWPT01006053.1 coordinate 11,412, forward strand.
TAAATTAAGTTTTTTATTAAATGTAATGTATCCATGAGTATTAAATTACACGCTTTCTATAATTTGCAATATATAAAAATAAATCTTACAGTAACGAGAAAAACTATATTGTTCCTTAATAGCAACTTACGGGATTATTGAGGTAAATTTATTAACTTGTTGCTTTGTAATAATATATTATTCGCTTATATAACGTTATACGTTACTTTTTATTGTCGCGACTATACATAACTTATCGTCACCAAGTTGTTCTGGTTATTTTATTTAGGAACATATTACTGTGTATACAGAATATTTTCTAAGTAACTGTTCAATGCCATAATTCTTTGGCAGGA
>DWPT01006054.1:0-11746 GCA_018251895.1 Agathymus mariae mariae
GATCCCATGAATAAAATCTCAATGAATGCGTGACGTTTTCCATGCGATGGTCCCATGTTGATAAATACGCGACTAATCAAATTATTTATGGCATTAAATCGTAATAAAATCACATTTGAAACATCTGCTTCGCTGTCTTTACGGGATTCGTCAATTGAAAAAAACCGTTCAAAAGGGTTCATTGTCGGTTCGTTTTTCAAATCGTCAAAAGACTAGTTTTTAAGTTGTGTCATTTTAGATGATTTTAAATGTTTCTCCTTTCAAATAATATCTGTATAAAGTAACAGATCAGTTTATACATCATGTGGTAAATTTGTACAGACTATATAAATAATTTTATACGCTAATATATGTTCTTATAATACATATAAAACAGCACACACACACACACACACACACACACACATATATTTACACACGGTATAGTCAGAACTGTAAAAGGATGGTATTTATCAATCTTTTGTATTTGACTAATCAGTAGTGTGTCCCAGGGCAGTATTGGCTGAATTGTAAATGAGTAGTGATAGAAACAGTTATGATGTAATGGAATTTCCATTGCTAGATTTTCAGAAGGGCGAAGTACTCTTTCGGGGGAATAGCAGCGGTTATGCTTAAGGTAACAATTATGATTAAGCTGTGGCGGGGTGAAAGTATAGCACATAACAGAGTATAGCAGGACAAGAATTCTAGAACGGCGTCTTTGACGTATAATGAGTAAATTTAACTCACGTTGATACTGAGTGATGTGATCCAAAATCCGCAACCCATAAATGAATCGGGTGCTGCTATTATTATTACTATTCGGATTTGTTGAGAAGTTCTGTAAGGTCTGGGTACAATCAGGTAATCAATATTGGGCTTGACGAGAGTTATATAGGCATAAGCTTGTCTTCATGGGAAATAAATGTTTAAAGCGGTTCAGAGATTGTGATGCTGCCATGACGCGTTCAGGGTCGAGTCGATATGCCTAAATGGTTTACCGAGGTACTCGGTGGTATTAGAGTATCAATGTATGTGATCGACGGTAGATTCTCTGGGTTAATCTAAGCCTGCAAAATAATAACGCGGTAATTAGTCTGATTTACAGACACCCCTTACTGGCTTGATCAATTGTTAAGGGCGTTCAGATTGGTATGAATTATTTAAAATGTCGTAGTGGTTTTTACATCCATATTATAATCTGTCTTTGACAGTTTCCAGTTTTAAAACTGAAAGCACAGTGTGATAAAGTTACAGTAGTATATCGCCTTTATAAGATCAGAGAGAGGTGGAGAGATATCAGAGAGTGTCACTGCATTGCAGACGAGCGATGCATTAATTCACCGCAGCGGTCACCATTATCTTATATTATACCTTACAATGCGTTTAGTATTCGAGCTCCTCCCTGAATGCCATTAGAGTTCTGGGAACGCGTCTGCCTCCGCACGCTTCGCAGGCTAATGCCTGATGTCTGCATTAGCCGGCTGTATGAAAGAGATCGTTGGGGTCTCTGCTTCGACATAGCTGAAATCTTGCAATAATTTAAAGTAAAAAGTTAAGTTATCAGTACGAACATAAATACAATAGTTCCAAATATTCCACATCCAACGTCATCAAACGCGTGAAGCGCTCCAAACGTTAGCCGAGGGTGCGACAATAACGTTCCAGTTTTCACCTCATTAACCACGAGTTAAGAACCCTATTATGTACTTTATGTATGCCTAAATTACCCATCACTTTATAGGTACCCGACGGGGGTGTTACACAACCAGTTCAGCTTGGCCTTCCTGTTTCTTCGAACGCATAATTTTGAACGTTGAATTACGTCGAACTGGGTGGTTGAAAGGCCAAGGTACGCCAGTTGGTTATTTCGAGGTGGGTTATTTGAAAGTGTTTGTATGATTACCGACTTGTTCAAATTTAATGCCTCTTGTTCGCTCGCCGTTATGGTGGAGTTGTTTTGGATGGAATAATGGTGTGTTTATTAATAAATCATTTACCTACCATCTAATGTAAATCGGAATTATGTTTCACTCTACGACTATTTTGTGATTTAGTTTAGTTTATTAACTTTCATCTATGATTAGCTCTAGTCTCTAACATATTCTTGTTATTCTTAAGAATGAATGCCGAATCCGTCAGTTTATAACTTAATCGTCGCACGTCACGTATACTGGCCCCAATATCAATCACAAAACCACAGTCAAAGACGTGAAATTTAGCAAGAATATTATTAAGGTGTTGTCAAAAAAGCAATATCGCAGTGAGGTATTAGAGCCCAGATGTCCAAACATAATCGACTCACTCGACGGGCATTGTGCGCGGCGACACTGCGGCCCATTGTCGCCTGCTATTATGGAACGCTACTAAATGCACGCCAACTGTAAGTAATCAACTGACCATAAAAACTATAATTTTTGAGACTATCTCGGATGAGAATTTGTCATTTTTTAGGAAATTGAAGTGCTCATATCTCGACTGTATTGGCTTGAGTAGGTCCGTTCGGACGCAGTCGGTAGATGGATGGATTGTTGGATGGGAAATTTACTTAATATGTTATACATGAACACTATTTAGATTTTATTCATCAAATTGCCGCCTAATCTATATCGCGAGAATTGGTTTCTTCTCGTAGTTGCGTAGACTTTGAGCGCTTCCATGTTGCATATGAGAAGTTCTTTCACGAATTGGATTTTTTAAGCATTTAAAATGTAAGAAGATTAAGACTTATACAATAAAAATATAATTACATGATTAGTCAAAGAAACATTGAGGTACTAAAAGATTAAAGTAAATTTATAAGGGAATCTGTAATGTAGATCAAAATATTTTCTAAATCAAAATATAATCGTACTTACTATGTACATGCCGAATGGTTAATGTTTTATAAACGAAATATAGATTTATTTATAGTACCTACAAGGCTTCTACACCGGGATAGACTAAGTAGTTCCAAACAGCACACACATAAACAGTATGTTCTGTAATACAACGTTATATATCTGTATTATTTCAGACATAAAAATAATCAGAAGGAAACTTCTGGAGATTCTGTTTCCTCTTTGTGACCATGTTTATCATAGAAGACGTTCATTTTAAAATATTTTGAAACCCGATTGTACAGTCACTAACTGCCGGATCCGATTGGGAATCTAACCTACCCAGGAACCCATTTAAATAAACTGCAAAAACAATCAACAAAATCGGTGCAGCTGGTTAGGTGTCTAGCGACAGACACACTTAAAAACAATTCTATATGTAAGGATGTATGTGATACATTTGTATGTATACATAAAACAAAATTCATAGCCACCCCATGTTCCAAAAATGGCGTCCACGAACCGTTCCGGGTGAGCCATTCACAGCGATTTTAATGACCGGCTGATCGCCGTTTAAAACGAATTTGCTCACTTCTGCTACATTAAACAATCACTCATCGTTGTGTATCTACGATTGTCGAATGCGATATGGTTCTAGTTTACGTAAAGATGGCCGTCGATGATTACTATTAGATAATATATTTAAGTTTTTATTGCGTTTAGCGAATCAAACTAATGGAACGTTAGGAACGATGGGAAGGTCGATTGGTTAATGGAGTTTCATGGGCGCTTTGGTGTTCGCGTAATGTTTCCAGTCACCGTTTTGGAGCTGTGTTTCGTCTTTTATGTAAGCTACGAACGAGTAGATGAATTTTGGTAGTAATAGGTGGTTGTCGGCCAAGGATATATAATAGAAATATGTAATACCGGGTGATGCACCTAGTATTAAGAGAAAGAAAAAATAAACAAAGAAGCTAAGAAAGAGAATCTGATGTTAAAACACATGTGTTACGGTTGATTTTAATAACGGTACCGCACCAGGCGGACTAGGAACATTCCAGGATACAGATTGTTCCGCGGGAAAACACGGAAAGATAACTAAAAGAAGTTCTTGCGGTCATCTTTAGACATTTCAATCACAATAATAGTAAATAGCAATCATTAAACCTCGTCGGAACCTCCGGCAGTATACCGCCCGATCGTTACCATAATAACAATTACCACGGTGTCGCGTGGTGGAGTGTATTGTTAAACAGCAGAAATAGGAATTAATAAAATAAAACTGACGTATGTATATACTAAACACCTATCGTTTAACTTGCAGTGTTTGCGGCTATCATAAATAACTGATAACCGTTATCAAAATAATGAGCTTCCGTATTAATTTCCGTTTTGAATAAAACAGGAATTTGGTACTCAACTGTTGCAGTACCAGGAAACAAAAATAACCAATATCAAATTGGCTAATTAGAGGAAAAGAATTTAATAACAAGCTTAACGACCTGATAAATTATTAAACATGGCATTTTAATTTAAATTATTAGTTGGGTAAAATTATCCTGTTTGTTAGGACAATTTTAAGACGATTGTTTCACCGCTTCCATGTAAAGATAAACGAATCAGCAATATAATATTAATTCACAGTTCCACTCGAAAAGTCGATATTTTTCAATAGTTGGTATGTTTGAGAAACATTAAATGATTTTTTCAGAAGGATTGAGACGAAGCCAAATAATCTTTCCATCATGCAAAATAACGTAAACTTAGAAAGTTACTTGGAAGTTAAATCTTTACATTGTAAAGTGACTAGCACGGGAGACTCAAGTTTGGCATGTAACTGTCATTTTTCAAACTATGACCGTGTAACAATTAATTATTACTTGCTTCGGTGAAGGAACGCATCGTGAGGAAGCCTGTATACTCAGGTATCTATGTGAAGTCTGCCAATCCGGACTTGGCTAGCGAGGTGGATCTACGATGTTAACCCTATTGTGTCAGGGGACGCGAGCCCAGTAATGAGACAGATATACTAACCGACAGAAAATAAAGCGAATAAGTGCCATCACATTATCAACTCGTATTTCATGCATTCGTATTAGGTTCTGTTACTTCTTTACAAGAGAGCTCATTGATACTTTTAAAGTAACCTGAAATATGTTATTACATATTCTATATAAAACGATGAAGGACATCATCAGGAATCAGGAATCCACATCTAGATCAAGTCCGAGTTCTCATTTATAAAAACCCTTAGTACACTGGAAAATTCGGAAATTTGTATGATATTTTTATATATTTTGCAAAGGGCATTACTTTTAAAGACAGTTGGTAGTTACCTCGGCAGGTAAAGAATGTAACTACTTGAGTTGGAGAGTCCTGAGCCGACCCCTAGCCGGGGCCATCGGCTCATCAGTTGTTGCCCAGGTTGCATTATTAGGAAGATAGCATGGATTCCAAAATATAAAGTGCGATTAACACTTCAAAATACAGCTTATTACGTCAAAGTTGTTATAAATAATCACGAAGACTTCTATGTTACATATCTCATTCTACATTATGTTGCTCTTGTGTGAAAAATATTACACAGTTAATGTTCTTTCTTTTCCATAATATAAAAGCCATGTTAAACAATGATACAAACTACACGATATCAGTTATATCTATGTATGTTTCCACATAAGTTACAATACTATTGAAAATATTATATGATTTAAAACTACTGTTACTTTTATCAAAAAGGGCATATATTTGCGTTGACTTTTATATATAATAAAATGCATATAAGCCACTAGTATTCAATCTGAAGAATATATGTTAAAAAATATAATAAAACTTCACCAGGATTAACGGATCTGTGATGAGGTTGAAAGTTCTGAGTTTTTTTTTGTGTGTGTTTTTCTCGCCGTAGAGACAGAGAAACATAGAGAACATATAGAGAAAAATTCATACACAAATCTAATCTTAATATTTCAACAGAATTCGGAAAATATTCCTAGATGCATTTACAGTACGAAATCCATTATCTCCATTCCATTCACGTCGACACTGATTACCTAGTATTTGTAACATGAAAATCAATAATAGGAATATACAAATAATATACGAGGTTGCTATTTACACAGTGACGTTTATATTTTTTCTCTTTTTTATATCAAGCATTAATGGTCGTCAGTTTGAATAGTATTTAGTTTTATTGAAATGCATCAACCAGGCTTACATATGATTCGTGAACAATGACTAACCATGTTGACAATGAACACGGTAAATTAAATCGAATTTGAATATAATAGGTTAAGCGATATTTCTTTAATAAGCCTTCCCCTTCCCGAATTCACGTTACACGCACACACAACGAAATCACAATAAACAGGCACACATGTGAAGACGTCATGTCGGCTTAAATCGGCCGATCACGGTGCATTATTGTGGGAGCCTTTATGGGGTACTTTGGCACCCCATACAATACCCTAGTGAATGGGGGCCCGCACTCCGGTGCACTGATTGTGTATTTATTTAGTTTCATAAACTACGCACATAAATAAAGTGGCCGGGTCGAAAGGACAAATGCTCAGTGAATGATTCGACAATTACGGACGACTGTAAATTTATTGAGTAAAATTGTTTAGTTTGAATCTTGTTATTGGATTGGGGTCGATGTTTTAAAGTAGTTAGGCTTGTTAAGCTGATCAATGCAAAGTAGGAGTGTTACAAGATGTTTATTTAACGACACAATACTGTATTAACAATCACTTGTTATTTATACTCTGTGGACACAAGATTAGATTATCTAGGTTTCTGTCACTAGGGCGGCATCTTGTCATTAAGTACTAAATCCTTGCATTTTTTTGTAACATTAAATTTTGTGGTGTAGTCGTATAAGGTTTGCAAAAGTTATATGATTATGAAAAAGTTGCGGATAGAGAGAGAACCAGCATGAGATGCAATGAGATAAATTTCATGTAAGTAAACGTATAATTATTGAAGTGTCATTATATTTATCACTCAAAATTTAAATTATTTTCTTTACAAAGATACAGTGAGGTCCTTCAAGTAACAAAATGCAGCGAAGTGCATTGAACAGAAGACAGCGAGACGCAGACAGGCGACGATAGAAAGATATTAAGAAAGAGATTAATCTTTCTATTATTTATAGTATTGTTATGTTTTTCTTGCTGAACATTAAACAATACTTATTGTTTCTTGTTTGTGGAGTCCTAAAACAGTTTATCAGAAACAAGCGCTAATTCTGTTGTTAAAGCAACTCGTGGGGAGTAAATACCCTTGCACCGCTGTATCGATTTTGATAACATTTACGTCGCATTGAAATTGTCAGCTTTGCATACCACGGACTAACTTATAATTCAATTATAGTTAAAAAAAATGCTTTTAACAAGTAATTTTATTCATAAATAAAAAAAACATTAAATTTCCTACTGAACGCGTACTCGAAATTCGGGAAACGTATTAATGAATTTAAATATCAATATATTATTATGAATGCGACCCCGGTTATTGGCTCAGTTGACTGCGTTAAACCGAGCTAAGCGGGGTTTACCCGGTGCAGGGACCGCGGAATGCCACAGGGAAACAGTGAGTAAATATAAAAGTCTTTTGTACAAGTTTTGATGCATTACTACGTTTGTGTTAATCGCAAACGATCGAGTGGGTTAAGCGATATTGAAGTTTTGGCAGATGCATGAAGAAATGTTTGGGCGATTACGTTATTGCAAGGCGGCATAAGATTTTTTGAAATTGCGTCAAAATTAACATTTGCATTAACCTACACCGAACCAGTGTACGTAAATTATACTTGTTTTTATTACAACACAGCTGACAAATTTAGTAAGCAACATGTACAATTCTTCTTAGTCGTTGCGCTCTTGGCAGAGCGGTCGTGGTCATCATTATAGGGTTGTGGTGGCCCGCTTGACTATTCGTCGCCATTCTTCTCGATGAGCTGCATTTTTCGTACATAGATGTAGTAGTACGTCGATCGCATCTTTAATTTGATAGATCCATCTCATTGATGACCTGCCGCGTCCTCTGGTGCCTTCAAATTTTCCTTGGAAAAAGAATCGTTCTACGGAGATACTGTCATCGCGCCTAGAAACGAGTCCAAAGAAAGTTAGGATGCGAGTCCGTATTACATAAGATAGACGCTGTTTGATGCCGAGTTCTTCAAGAATGGATCTGGATGGAGAGTGGATCTACTATAAACAATCACAGATTAGTTTAAAAATTTAGAAGTAACCCAACCATGCTCCGCTTCCAGAAACATAACCCTGACATTCACTAAAAGTATCCGTCTCCGAAACAATTATTACTCGTTTTTATCGGGCGTTAGTTAAAAAATAATAATGTTTATATACACCTAAATTGTATATTATAATATTTAAACAGAGTGACAGCAGCAGCAGTTCGTACGGGTTGAACAGCATACGATATATATATATATATATGGACTACATATCCACTAAAACTTACAAAATACGGTGATAACATAAAAAACAGGTTAAAATAAACACATAAAATAAAAACAGATTATAACATTGCATAATGCTATCCCTACCCCTCACACAGCATCCCGCACAATGATATGGAAAAATATCGAATTTAATACCGACTAAACGCGTTTACCGCCGCGCGGGGACCCAGTCCCCCTCGCTGTTCAGGGGTTAATATTAAAATATGTTTTGATACGTATATTTACGTTATATCTTTTCTGCTTTGATGCGATTTGGCTGTTACAATTGGATATATTAGCTATGGTTTGTCTTCATAGATTCAAGACTGAATGCTAATAAAAATATACATATATGGCGACACTAATGTTACGCGCAAGTAACGTACTTAATAGGTATGTATCTATCAAATACATCTAGCGAATGATTTTGTAGTCGTGTTGTGTAACTGGAATGTTATGAATATGTTTTTATTTCATAGTTCTACAATGAAGAAGAAAGGCGCCCTTCTCTGATTAATGCCACACGACCAGAGCTGATAACCTTCTAGTAAAATTATTTTTCAATATCCACACACCAAGCTTTAATCCACGTTGGAGCATACCCACCATCGCATTCTCCCGCCACACAAAGATTACGGTCCTCGAAATCTATGAGTTAATATTGATATATGTATACCGTTTAGCTATAAAAGTCCCATTTGTACGCTAACAATGATTTCTGCCTATAATAATAATAATATTTAACTTAATAAGTATTGTACAGTTAAGTGTAAGTTAAGATGACTGACAGAAGGCCGCCTTTTATGTTTTATTTTATTCTCTGTGATCATGTTTTTATTATTTTTGTGGACTGAGAGTAATGTAAGAAGTAAGGTATGTAAAAAGATTGTATATAGTCTTTAATATTAAATAGCGCAAGTAAAAATGTGTATAATTGAATTAGTGGCATACTTCGGAATAAATCGGTTTGATTTGAATTATTATAATATTTATTCAAAACAGATGATGGATATTTTTATTGTGTAACAGGTACTCACAATAAGTTTTATTTTTTGTTAATGCGTTTCACATCCATATGTGTCTTGCAACTGGGTCGAATCATTGGCAATAAACGAAACGTATTGCGGGTACCGTTACATGGTAAAATGTAGAAATTCCGCGATGCCATTAGTTTAAAATTAAATGTTGGATATTTGTAAAAATTTACTTGTATTTTCTATTAATTCTTACAGACATTCATTTCGTCTCAGTAAAATTGAATATAAAATGTTAGTTAATAGTCTACCGTATAACTTTCCGACCATCAATAACCAGTTATGAATGATTCCCAGAAATTGTGAAGAATCTAAACATCTGACATTTGTAGAGTTCGTAGCTAAGTCTCGACACATGGTAGACGCTCCTTTCATCGGCAACCGAAATCATTAATCATTAATTTCATCCAATCATTAATCATTAAAATGAGACTTAAAGGGAGAGAAAATGAAGTGACTCGATGTTGCACGAGTAAACACGACTGTATTCGGCTAATGATACAATTGAAAGATTAATTATGTTTCAAATTTCGTATTTTACAGTTGTAGTGAACGAGTTACACGGTTACGGTTTCGAGCGTTAGTTTAATTTGAAGCTTCACTACTGGTATTTAGGTTCAAAATCACATGGCGTTGTCCAGGCGTCGGCATGTCTCTATGATTACGGAGTGTTTGCTAATGATTCTTGATACTTTAGTCCGTTTGATCCACGATGACTGGTACCTTTCATTCAGTGAAGTGGTTATTGTACACGAAATCCTTTACTTTTCAACCCCATTCATGATTTCACACCGCTTTTACTACAATTAAACTTCATTTTACATCGAATTTCTAAGTCCTTTGTGAATTATTTTGCAACGATGACCAAATAAGTGAGTATTCACAGTAGAACCAGTCTATTTGCGATTTCTGTAGCTCTGTCGAGGATAATTTGATTTTTTTATGTTTTTGGTTACCTGACGGTGGTCACCACCGTACATGCGCATCTGTGGGACTCACCGAAGCTTGGAGATGTGATGAACTCACTAAATTGCTCTGCACCTAAAAGTTTTAAATTCATTTGATAATACTCACCCACCCTCGCTTTGCTTTGGAAAATTCTGCGGAGCTGACTGACAAGTATCCTATTTTATGACCCATAATATACGTTCCAAACGTACAAGGTACAAAATCTACTAAAATGTACTTTTACATTACTAACATCCGTGACCCGATAACAAACATTTACCTGTTATATAACCATGTGCCCCTGCCGGCATGAAACCGGAGTCCCTTCGCTCCGCAAGCAATGTCACTACGAACTGGGCTACGAGAGCTGCAAGGTCGAATGTAAGTAGCGATAGTATTATATAAATATATGTATGTTATAACCATCTATGAAGTTGGATTTGGATCGCAAGGGATAAGGCTCCGTACTATAAGTGTATCTAAAAGTATTTTCCGCTTTCTTTAGAAATTTAAGTACCAAGATTTGTCATTTAGACGTTGAGACTTCTGTTTTACATTGGATGTCACGACCCCTTCAAGCATTATGAAATGAAGATAACCAAGGATTAGTTATATATATTTATTAATCCTACACTATACACGCGAAACATGATATATAAGGCGGACTTAATGCTAAAAGCATTTTTTGCCGGTTTTACTTTATTATACTCACATTTTTATTATATTTTGTCCTATTCATTATATTGGCACCTCTTAATTATTTTTAAAATAGTTAATTGACTGTATGCTTGTGCGTAATTAAAACCCGGCTTTCAGGTGGTCTTTGGTACAAAAGAAATATATATACAAATTATGTTATGATAAAAAGTGGGTGTCAAATAATAATATCTTGACTGTACGGTGGCAATAGAGGTTATAAAGTGCTATAAACTATAAATATTGTCGCAGCACACAGTATACTCACCGAAAACAGATAAAGCGAAAACATTGTACGCAGCAAAAAATGCGTACCGTATAAACCGGTCTGAAAGATTCTGTGTGATATAGTATAACAGGGAAAGAGTACGAATGACACATTTTTTTTAGCATCCACCACACAACTTGTCAGGGACGGTACATGTCGTTAAAATATTTTATTTTTATAATCTAATCAGTTGCATATAGACGAGCAAAAAATAAAGATACAAGAGATGTGAAAAATTACAGTTCTTCCCCTCCTCTGGGCTAGTTACTGCCCACTCATTCTGGAATTAGTTATGAAGTGTTTTAAAGTGGTTCAGTTGCATTAAAATTTTGTACTATATTCTGGATATTTAACGCATTAGTGATGCTTTTGATATTATATTTATTAACGAACGACAGTTATCACTTACACATGGCGTATTTGCCTAATTTGTTTATCGGATATTGATATAAAAAATATACTTATCAATTATAGTTTTCCGATAGAACGACTCAATTGTTAATGTCACTCTGTCACCTTTCAAACCAAACATTTAATG
>DWPT01006055.1:0-11745 GCA_018251895.1 Agathymus mariae mariae
ATATCTGAAAAAAATACATACTTCTTAAACTAATATTGTCAATGCCTTGTAGAGAGTTAATCTAATCAAATTGCGTATAACTGTCCAGATACGGATAACCCATATGCATAGAATATTCGTATATGCGATGAAAAATCGAATCATATTCCGCGCATGTGCTTTGAGCATGCTGAAATCACCGGTGCTAATCGTGAAGCTGTGAATTCTCAGTCTGGTTTGGTCTTTGTTAACAGCTGGCGGCTCATATGACTGCATTTAGACCCCGCCGCACAAAATCATCGGTAAGTCCAGATTGCCGACCAAGAATGATACAGCAACCCGATTACTAATTAAAATATATTAGGGTGTAAGATCCTTCATCACTCTTCAAGACCAAATCATCCTCCTCTGCCCAGCTTGCACCCTGCTGAACAACGTACTCCAAATCGACTGAAACAACCGTAAATAAAATGATTACTATAATAACATTTTTAAGTATCCAATGCATCTGATTTAGATTACCAATAAAAATTAATAAAAAAATGAATTATGCAACCTGATATGGTACATCTCCCAGTTTCGCCGGCCAACCATTGTAGACTCTCGGTACCAAAGAATGTTTATTATATTTGTGAGCATTACTCACGTTGGAGGAATACGATAGAGACGTATCGAATATATACAAAAAACATAAAGTGTACGTAATCATTAATCCGATAAAAATATTTTCTTTGATTAAATTAATTTTATAAAATTTTATTCAGTTATTCTGACGTAATTTGTAGTGAGTGTCATTTTATGTTGATATAAAATTACTCTATGGCCGGTCTGGTAATTTGGCAATTTTTATTATACTTTGGTATTTATCTTTAAGGACTCTAAGATGCTATATAGAACAATACATTTGTAAGCGTTTCTTGTCTACACGTGCTTTTTATTGGAAAAGACGCCTGCATGTAGGCTATTAACATTAGCATTCCAATTTTATCTGTAATTAATTTTGGAACAATAATACACAAGCATAGCCTGGAGTGCAATCAGCGACTCGTTTGAATATACATAGCAAATATGTAAAACAATATCTACTCATTTACGTAATCTACTACGAGCGGGGGAAGTTGACTTAGAAATTATTACTGTTCGTGCACATTACACCCGAAAGATGGACCTGCCCCGATTATTCAAAAAATTTGAAGGTACCGTGTTTCTATTTGTATATTTTTACGTTATCGCTTTCATTCATCTATTATTGGGCTAGTGGAATTTATAAGCACAATTATAAGGTAAGTTAATTCTACAGTTTGATGCGTGATTACAATCCTACCTGATGGTAAGGGATAATGTAAACTTAGATGTATATTTTCTTTCATTTTATAAATACCGACTTTGGGTATGGGACAAGAAATAAGGCCATCTGATAATAGTGGATTCTTAGCTTCCTTATAACGAGCTCACGAACATATATAAGTCCCCAGATTTTTCAAAATTATCAAACCATTAATGGTTAAATATACAGCACGAGTCGTCTCGTCGTACCTAAAGGGTACGTGGTGTCCCGCTCGCCTGTTCGACTAGCGCAACGTTAGAATGACAGCACATCCCTGTTTTCTACGCAGTTGAGAGAGTTCGTGTGACCTATGCGGCGCGAATGCGAGTTGCGCGAGTTTTCGTATTTACACTAAAATTCCGGGACTCCTGCGCGACCGAGCAAAGTTGTGTTGTTACTTCCTAACCTTAATACACCACTCTTTTGTGAAAATAGTATTTTAATCAGCCATCCTAGGTCCAAGACTGTAAATAAAATATCATTAAATCCCATAAATATCGTCTCACTGCTGGGCTCGAGTCTCTCACAATGAGAGGGGTTAAAGCCGCAGTCTGCCACACTGGCCAAGTCTGGCCAAGACTTCACACACCTTTGAGAACATTATGGAGTATACACTCTACATACACATCGTGAGGAATATATATTTTTTTAAGGTGTTGGTAGAACACCGCGAATTATTTTTCATCGGTCTCCTTGTTGAGATCGTATCATGAGATTAGTCGTGTGGCAAGCTACCAGGAGCATGAAGCAGAATTTTGTCATACACAGGTCATGAAATAGTATTCAATGTATCGAAATGATGTGAACCAATTTACAGCTCCAAATTTTTAGGTAATATGTTGACAAGGGTTCTTAATAATCGAGTCCCTAATAATTGATCCAATAATGTTGGACTTTTTAACTCCATTTATTGATAACTACTTAATTGTCAATCTATAAGGTAATACATTGTGGACAGAAATTTCGTCTTTCATTGAATCCAAGTCTTCCTCCTTTGCTCGCGGTGGATTTTATTTTTATACGATCAAATGATGAGGTAAAAAAGGAAGTTACTCGATGTAGCCGGAATCGTCTGCGTTATACAGCCCGTATATGAGCCAGTCTAGTTCTAATAAGACGCATTCATAATTAATAGTAACTTATTACCATCATTTTAACACAACCGTGATGTGTTTGAACATGTTCCGTTATTTAATTGTATTGTTATTTATCTACATAAATATACTTCATTAGAAACCCATAGAACTAAACTCGTAACGCAACTACCGATTAGCGGCCAGTCTCATCTTTGCATCTGTGTAAAATTCCCCAACATACGAACAACAGTGATTGTGATGCGAGACTTTTGTTGTTATCACATAAGTATAATTGGTGTTTTGAAACGACAAAAAGACTTCAGATATTCCAATTTTTCAAACCGACATGCATAATTGAAAGAGTCTGTGATCGTTCGCCGTGTTTAATTGTAAAATCTATCAATTTACGATCAACATGAAAACGTCTTTATTGATCTATGCCCATAGAGATAATATGAGTAAAAAATACTCTTCTTTTTGTATATTAATATTATACTCTATACCCATCTTGGACGAAATGTTGTAACGTAGAGAAAATAAAAAGATTGTCATTGTAATTCTGAAAATTTTTCTGTGGCATCGTGTCATTTTAATATTATATGTTTGTACATTATATATGTTTGGAAGGAAATGATTTGATATGTTATGTTAATGCAAGAAATTAAAGTAGTAATTTTTCTTATCTCAATTCTGCAAAAATCACGAGCTCCGTTTATTGTGGCTTTAACCGATGGCGTTTCTGATAAAATAGCAAATAGTAAAACATTGAATTTTAGTGTGAGTTTAAAATATTTACACTTAAAATTATTATAACTTAAAAAAAATTTTTTTCGTGTAACATTTTATATCGCTAATACCAAAACTAAAAAGGTACAAAGACTGGCGTGTCTCTGATAGGCTATCCCATTATAATCTAAAAACAAAGGACTGATCAGAAACGGTAGAGATCTTATTAATTGTAACCATAATGATAATTATACAATGTAATACAATCGCGTAGTGAAAATTCAAAACACCGTCGTATGAATATCTTGTCTTTACTAAGTAATATCTAAGTACAACGAAGACCGTTTATTAACTTAGTCGCTAAGTAATATCGTGTGTAGGTAAATATGAATCCAATTAAACTAAGATTTGATGTTACGGTAAACTCGGTCCATCTTGTGGAAAATGATAACAACGCACGAGCAGAAATATAATAATTCTGTATGTGTGGAAGAATTCTATATTTCTGTCTGTGAAATACTACGAAGTATTTGAGCAATGAGTAGGTTCGAGCCTTGATCACTTACTTCGGTGAAAAAAACCACATGGTTCTCCATAATGTTCGCAAATGTATGTGATAATCAGGATGTGGTGAACTTTCGCCTCTATTTGGGCAATGAAAAATAAATAGTGATTATTTAAATCGAGTATTAAAATATGTACGTGATTTTGTCAATTTAAAAAGACATTCAGCCTATTTGAGGGGTCTATAATCGTTTGGGATTATGATTATTTTATTTTATTTAATTTGTACATGTATTATTAAAATGTAAATCTCAATGACCTTTAATTACAAAATGTTGTAAAACTGAATTTTTTACCACAGTTGTTACTGGAAGAAAACAGGAAATATAGTAAATTTCAAGATTATTGTCCGCTCAGAATTGTTGGTGGAGTGGATGCAGAGATAACTTATGTTCCATATCAGGTAAGAAAAAAATCCTATATTGTAGGCAAAGAAATGAATTTGTAATTAACTTTAAATTTGTCTGTGCATGTCACAGTTTTTCTACTGGGATTAAGTCCTTAGTACTTCTATGTAACAGTCGATGTTTAGAACCTATATGTTCCTTCCTGATGGTTAACGGTTCAGTATTTATTGATTAATTAATCCTTTATTATAAATATCTTTAAATTAGGAATACAACAGGCGGCCTTTATGCTTAATGGCATTCTCTACTAATCAAAATCAGTATTTCTTTCTATAAACTTACTTGTCTTTATTTATCTTTGGTATGCAATAGGACTTCAGAGCTATATATCAATCTCATGGATAGTAATAATATATGATCTTTGTTTAGTGAAATATAATCATACAAGTACAGATACCGTATTAATACGATAATTATAAACAGCAATTAGGGATAAATATGTTATAGGACCCGGTCGTACCACTTCAACCTATTCGAGAGGGGGCTTATTTAAACCGATTCCCGTAAGGCAAGCATGATCACACTCGTAACTTGAAGACGTTCTGAGTTATGGACTTACTCACACCCACTTACGTCACTATCTCATAACTCACTTAACCGTAGTAATTGGCCGGTACGAAGTGGTTGATACATTCTTCTATTTGTATTTCAGGTTGCGTTAAGACTAAAAACTAACGTCGTATTTTGGGTAACGTTTTGCGGCGGATCATTAATAACTATGCGGTTTGTAATGACAGCTGCACATTGTTTAATTAATCCTGAGTTAGTAATTTCCATTTTTAATTTTCTCTTAATTTTCTCTTAATTTTTAATTTTCTCTTAGTGTTAACATTGCACCTCCGTGATTTTTGTAACCAACTTAAGATACAACTAGTTTCAATCACATACTTCGGCAATTTTCGATGTTTCGTTTTGTAATGATATATTGTGTTATGTTTTAGTTACAAGATACCATTAAACAGAGTACGAGTTGCCGCAGGTTCTACTAAAACCATAGTGACCTTATTTTCATTAATGAAAGAACATTGGAGGCGTATCAAAAAGTTTTATAAGCATAAATTGTATGACGATACGCTATTAAGAAATGACATGGGTATCATCGAGGTAAGACTAATATTTTAGGTTCTTTACAACTCTTCCGCACTAGACCACTTCGCTTGATGACGAGGTGAAACCGATATTTTGCAATGGGTCGCTGACAAGTTGACGCCCGCCGCTGCAAAATTATCGCTGACAGTATAAGTTGCTCTAAATTATATGATGATCCATCAACCCAGTAGTAGTGGTTCTGCTAACCGAATTTCAGGTCCCTGGCTCGACCGTCAAGTGCGACAGATTTCATAACAAATGTTTGTTCGTTGGTTTTAGTCGCTTGGGGATTTTTTTTTTACACACATCGCCGCACTAGGATTCCCTGTGTTGCGGTTGGCGTGAACTTACACAAATGTGACATGACAAACACCCATGACCCGAGAACAAACATTTATCTGTCACATAAATGTCTGCCCCGGCCGGGAATCGAACCCGGGACCCCCTCGCTCGGCAGGCAAGGTCACTACCAACTGGGCTACGGGGTAGGTTTTTAACTGTGTATCCTTGTCTCTTGCGATACAGAGAATCTTATTAAAATGACTGTGCATTTGAAAAGCAATAATGGCTTAGTACTATGAAATGGCTTTCTTAGTGTAGAGGGTAGAATTGTTCGAATAAATACAAAATAATTAAGACCCACAAATACTTCACGATCTTCCAAATATAGGCTTGATTTTGATGTCCCTGATGGAGGTAATAGAGCACAAAGAAATATCCATTACGCGACTTCATACATACGCGAGTGAACCACCAAAGTACTGAGCCACGAAACAAGGTGCTTTTTCTCACAAGATCAAATTGAATCGAATCGACTTTATATGGATTAAGTCCAGCTGCAAGTAAAAGTACTATGAAACGGTGATTCTGTGGAAACTAAACAGGAAGTAAATTTACTTGAAATTCGAATAAAGAACAATTGTTTCGGTAGTACGATTTGGCAAAACGAAAGAGAATTAAAAACCAAAGCGCGTGAGTAAAATCAATGATTTTGCACTTTTCTTGTGTTTTTCAGTTAGAATATGATTTTATTGTCAGCAATGAAATAAGACCGATACGGATGCATTCGTTAGACTTGGACAAGGATGTCGAAGAGAAGGATCAATGTCTTGTCTCTGGATTTGGGAAATTAAGCGATGTGAGTGGAACCAATTTACCAATATCTATGCAATGATTTAAAAATAGGAGGATATGTAGTAGTGGCATCCTTGATCGTCCTGGATTGGAATGATTTGTTTGAAATTGTATGCGTATTATTTATCACTTGGTTCGATGAACGAACACATTGTGAGAGAAACAACTAAGTTTTCCATAATGTTGTCCAAGATAGGAAAAATCAATCAATTTGGCAATGTTCGGCACTTGGTTGACGTGGCAGTTACGACCTTACGAGTAATATTGCAGACGTGTATGGATGACTGTGACTGTTTCCCACCGATTGGTCCGTCTTCTTTTAGTAGGTTATTGACTTCAAAACGCTCTTCAAATCTGTAAAAGTCCTCACTTTCCGCTATGAGTCATTAGCGGCCCGTAAATGGAATAAATATGGTTAATTGGTTTTGTATTTCAGGCAGAATTTTCAAGAAATTTGAGGATGGTGTGCGTACCAATAATCTCGACAACGGATTGTAATTTTTTTTATAGCAAATATTATTTACATTCGTCAATTCTGTGCGCTGGTGATTTCGGTAAAGACAGTTGTAAGGTAATTCACGAATTCAGGTAACCGAACAATGTTACTTTGGCTTCACTTCATTACCGGCTCAATGTGGGCTACAATTCTCTTGTATGGAATAAATGTAGAAAGGATTTAAAGTGTACTCCTCCAGGCAGATCTAATGACGGTTACTGCATAGGTCTGAGGTCAACCCAAGTAAATTTTTGATGCTCGAATTCCTCTAGACTTAATACCTGGAACCAAACGATGACACCTTGAAGCGATGACTTATTCGTAACACGGAAGCGCTCATTAAATGTTTCCACCGGCTGTTTTGGATTCGATAGGTGGATTAGGAACTAGGATAATAATCGAACAGTTTTAATCGTCGCTTCATAGATGTCACTAGCGTTCGTTGAAACGCGTGTTTTTAATGTAATTATTATTTTCAGGGCGATTCAGGAGGACCTTTTGTTTGCCGTGGGGTCCTCGTCGGTGTTGTATCATGGGGTGGGGTTTGCGGCAAGGCCCCTGGAGTGTACACTAGAATATCATCCTATACAAAAGATCCTAACGTGCCGTTTGATACAGCAAAATTATGTGAACCTAACTACTATTTGATACTGATGCTTTTTTTAATATTTTTTTATGTAAATGACATCCTTATTAACTGATATTATATCACATAAATTGTATACAATTATGGATATTTTCATTTTATGTTTTCAACGCCATCTTTTGCTAATAATTAAACTAATAATTTAACGTAGGTGTAGGTGTAATTGTGAACTCCGCGAGCGTGAAATAAGATGGCAGCTGAATATTATTTTATTAATATTACTATTAAGCGTAAGCAACATTAATTGTAAAATTATGCCATCGTCTTAATTTAAAGTACTTACAAAATTTTAGTACCCATTGTTTGTTCCTGAAGTGAAAACTTTTTAGGGCCCTTGAACCCACCTCCCTGGTGAACAACGGACAGGATGATGTTACCCCGTCCCTCTTATTATTGCCATTCATGTAAATGATAGATTATGATAATATGATACATAAATATGGCCCTGCAAACAAGAATATCATTGGTTAGCTACCAAACAATCAGCGCCATCTCTTAAAATATTCATAAACTACCACGGACGATAAACGAATTGCGTTACGTTTTGTCCATATAAGTTGCTCCACATAAGCTTGTAAGAACCACTTTTTTTAATATAAAGATTAATAGGAGCGGTCAAGTTTGACTTGACTAATCCTTGGAACCTATTATTTTAATTCGGATTAATATATTCGAGTAGATACAAAGGAAATAAGTGAACGGAACAAATGATAATTAATTTGCAATACCTACAACCGCGCATAGGGTTCGAACAGAGAACTAAGTTATCAGTCTATTTAGTAATAATGGCTTACGTTGAAATTCATTTTCATCTTATGCTATAATAATAATTAGTTCTTGGTTTATCTTAGACATAGCCGTGCATAATACATCAGGTGTTTCGTTACCGTCTCACTACCGTGGAACTCGAAGGCGGAGGCCGGAACTCGGTGCATAAATTATAACTTCCGTTAGTTTAGAACTGATGGATGGAGCGCGTACACATTAGATCCATTTGAACAGGATAGAAGTAGTAGGATTGCAACAATATAATGCTGATGTTATTAAAAATATTATTTATTGCTACTGTTCGCCTAGTGGCTGAAATTTGATCATAATCAATTTAAATCTTTTGTTTCCAAATTTTTTTAATTGATGAAAATAAATCTAGTCAATATCTGCCAACCAAAAAAAGAAATTTGTTTGACGGACAAAGAAGAATAAGAAATACAAAGTTTTTTCTTCACAATATACGTTTTATTATTAATTGCTCGGTACAGTGTAACTGCGATTACATACCGACAGGATCTTTAATGTAAAAGAGTCTTGAACCGACAATATTCTTTAAAATAATGGGGTTTGAATCTAGGTTAAGGCAGAAAAAGTATTAGCCGTGATAACTTTTCTGAATAAGCTCCTCGGTTAATCTTGTTATTTATATACGGCTGACATATAATATAAGATCGTTTGCCATATAAATTTGACAGTATATAGTGTGCTTGAATGTATGAATTGATTATAATAAATTGACAGAATTCGATATTGTCTATTTTTTTTTAATTTGAAGGCACTGCTTATAACGCCAATAAATTAATTATTACATTAAAAAATATATTTATTACATCAAATTAAGTGTTAATTTGCATTAACTAAAAATAAAACAGTCATTGCTGATTATGAATCGTTTCATAATTTATTAATTATTATTACATCAGCTACCTGCTAGTAAAAGTCCCGTCAAAATCGGTCTAGCCGTTTCAGAGATTAGTCGGAACAATCAGACAGACGAAAATTGTAAAAAATGTTGTTTTGGTATATGTACCGTATATACATTCATGTAGTAAAAAGCGGTTATTTTAATATTACAAACACACTCCAATTTTATTTAATGGTATAGATGTCACAATATCTTTAGCATAGATATTTTTTTTTTATTAAAATTTGGTTTAAGGGAAAAACAATCCGTTTATAGTTAAAATATTTAAAGTTAACAAAAGGGTGTTTAAAAACAATTGTAAACTATTTGTTTGAGCAAATTATCACCCCGTGTGATTCAGTTGAAATCAGTGCACTGCGTATTGTCTTGAGATTCGTATTTAATTAGCGCAGCCACGAGTCAGTCCGTCCGGATATTAACGAGAAGATGCCGCATCTTACTTCATATTACATTATTTTAATAGTAAAGTGATGAGCTTATTACAGTTAGGCATATAGTTTACAATGTTCACCCCTTCTTTTCTGACCTCCAAAGCGTCACTCATCTGGTGGTTCACCGGTGGTAGTTATGATAGTGTGTAACTCCCACTACCACGCTAGAGTTCCCTGTTTTAAGGTTGGCACAGATGTTGAGGGAGGCCAGATCAAGTTTTATAACTTCACAATTTTATACACCCTTACTCGGTTTTTTATCCTTCTTCGCTGTGTTTTCTTTACTAAAACAGAAATACCTTTTGAAGGCTATATTAATATAGTGAGTAACTGATAAAGGCCCAATACAATTATAATCGTAAAAGCGATAAGTGTAGCATTTTATACCTCTGACCACCGTGAAGGCTGCCTTTTTTTTTAAATTAATTAACAGACCGGCCATTTGATGGTATATAATCACATGAACGATGCACATAATACTAAAATCATCATCGATTATTGCCGAACAGGAAGCGGGCAATCTGACTCTCTAACACTGCAGCCGAAACACGTTAAAACATATCACGATTCTAGAAAGAGGGTAGTAGTTAATATTTTTACTACAATGGCATAGATGATTATAATTGGGATAAAATTGGGTGATACATAGCTTAGCGACCACCAATAGGTGGGATTTGGCGTCAATATTTAGCTTGGCATTAGGATGTTGGACTCGGCCCTAATACGTGAATCATGTAACTTTCCGTCACTTATCATAACTAAATATGATAGTGCCTACTAGTTTTAGTAGCAACTTGTAGGTTCTTGTTATAGTAACAAGACGTTAATCCACGTTGCTCCAACAGTTTTCTGTTGGGTCCCAAATATTAAATGTAAGAACTTCTGAAGTGCCTGCAAGGCATAACACATTAAAAAAATATATTAATAAATAAAAAGTGTTTAAAAACTGCTTTTATATACTCCTGTTTCGCTATTGATAATTCTATCCATGGCATCAGAAACACAAGCGTCTTTGCTGTGTTTACTTCACTAAAACAGGTCATCATTGCACAGTATACTCATAACATAGTTTTGAATCAACTTTGAATACATGAAAATGGTAGAATCAATCATATATAAGTGCTTTTTAACGTGGTCAGTTTTATTGCAGTATCGTTCAATATGTAGCAGGTTTCTCGGATTCTTTTTTATCGTGAAAGCCTCGGCGATGCGTTTAGATGCACGGCCATTCATTTGACGGCGGTGATTAGCATAGAGTGGACCACTTCCTCGTTAATCGACTGTATAACAAATGCATCCAAAATTTGAAACCAGACGATCTCAAGGAAAAACTAATTTGAACTACTAAGATATCTTCCTAAGCTACTAAATTACTGCACTTAATTAGCAAACTTAGTGCACCACTAAATAAGTACCTAGTGATGTAGCCGTCAAGTTCGGTCGAGTTATCTCAAGTTGTATTGCCTAACTTCGATTGCAAGTAACGGTAAATTTCAAGTGTTTCAAGAAACTCCTGAAGCACTTGTCCTGAGCGACGGCTTAACGGGTTTTAATTAGTTTTGCTAATAGATATAGGTAATAATAATAAACTTTTATTTGACACGCCAAGTACATCCACGGATTGTTGATGTGTCGGTTTTTGTTTTGAAACGTCGTGTTTTTGAATCCTTTGACTAGACAACTTCACCCAATGCCTCTAAATTACCGGGCAGTAGCAACCGTCAGTTAGAACGGGATGTGAAATGTGACGTAGTAATTTGTAAGTATCTATAATTGAAGTTCTTGTTCCTGTTGTTGGAGTTTTCCTCATTTAATTAATACTATAAACAAATTACATACATGTAGAAAAATGTATATACCTACATATTTATGTAAAAATATTTAAATTATTTTTGTGTAGGAAAATAGTTTTTCTACTGAGGCAAAGACAGAACATTAGGACGTTATGAATAACGACTAATAACGAATAATATACAGAAAATTAAACGGTAACTAATATTGGAGATGATGTGTCACGTGAGCTGTTTTCGCTAATACTATTTTTGTAATTACGTTACTGGTTCTTGCATTTGTCCGCAATCCCTCAATACTAAATTTAAATTAAACGGTAACTAATATTGGAGATGATGTGTCACGTGAGCTGTTTTCGCTAATACTATTTTTGTAATTACGTT
>DWPT01006056.1:0-11744 GCA_018251895.1 Agathymus mariae mariae
ATGGCTTCTAGGACTTTAGAGAGAAACAGCAATAGGGAGATGGCCCTGTACTCCTTCAGTTCACAGGGGCAAGAGGTTTTAGGAATAGGAGTAACAAGTACCTTCTGCCAAAGAATTGGATATTCCCCTGTGGTTAAGGAGAAGTTCACAACATGAGTTATAGAAGAAAGAACAAATTCGAGTACAGGCATGATCATCGCTCTGCTTACTCCGCCGAATCCCACTGCACCAGATTTAATTGACAGGAGGACTATACGGACCTCTCCTAAACCAATAGAAGAAAAAGAAAAAAATTCCGATATGGGGAGAGCCATGGAACTAATTTCTGAGATGGTAGAGGATTTAACCAAATTGTTGAAATCAGGTTTTTTGACCTGAGCAGGTATCTTTCCCAAGCCAAGGGAATGAAAGAACTTCCATATATCAGCAGAAGAAGAGTTGGAAATGTTTTCAAGGATATAGGAGCGTTTGGCTGCTCTTACAATCTTGTTACACCTATTTCGCGCGATTTTGTAAGATGACCAGTTTTCGGAGTACCTGTCACGCTTGAACCATATATATAATTATTTTGATTTACTTCTATCAGAAGCGTGCCGTATGTACTCGCATGTCAATAATGATGAGTATATTAGCAAATTAATCAAAGTAATCGAACCGTTCGATAGTATCGTTAACGACCTCACCGTTCCCCGCTGCCAAACAAACAGCAAGTGCGAGCTTGTGATACGAGAAGCAGTCCACTAGTATAGTATAATACCTACTGCTTTGAACTGTACCATCTAGGTACCCTGTCTTTTGCACCTTTTGTTTACGTGACTTATGTATACTGCTATATTATAATTTGTTACTCTCATTTTACCGCCATTTCAAGATATCGGTAACTTGCAAACAAATATTTGAATTTAACGTACTAGTTAGGAAAAATTACCAATATATACTTTATTACATTCAAACATACTTCAAAGAAAAACAAAAAACACTTTATATAGCTACTATTTCCTTGGATTTTTGGTATTTTGTATTTGGTAAGGCCAGCCATAGTGGTCTATCAATATTTTAACAATTTCTGTTCTACGATTTAGATAAAGAACTTCCATTCCTTATCTAAATTAGCAGAAAGCATCGGTAAACTATAAAAAAGTTTTAATCGTCATTTAAGCTATTTATGTCGTTGTCAATACGTAATGGTCACAACTCGCTAAGAAATCAAAGATTGGATTCTGTGATAGTGACAACATATATGTATAATAAGGCAATCTAAAATCCACCGCCGGCGCCGCGCGGGTCAATCGAGCGCGTAACCCGAACCCCACAGGGCGTACACTCGGCTCTAATTATACGCCACTAGATCCCATAATCGTGCCAAATATACCCGAAGTGGGTCAATTGCACTGATGCGCATGCCGTACGCTTGCCGACTAGGAAGTGGCGCGAGCGATTGATCGTTAGGGAGTTCGATACTCGCGAGCCGCACTCGTGCCGGTGTTGACTGTTGACAGCTAATGTTGAAAGGACAAGTCGCGGTACAGATCTATTGATACGGGAGAGAAGACCTCTAGAGAACTAGAAAACGAAGAACATTGTAAGTTTATATTTATGAGGACTGCAAAGGGACCTTATATTAATAGTAAAATTCAATTCAGGATATTTTTTTGTTGGAACGTTTTTCTTGTAATGTCTAAGTGAATGAATGCATATTTAAATAGTTAGTTGTATGAATTTTGGGCTTATTATTATGATTTCGTCTCGCATCGAATAGACATAACAACGTTCAATAATAATGGCGTGGAAACAGGTTAAACGTAACGCCGTAATATGGATTTAATAAATAAATCAGCACGTACAACCGAGCCGTTTCGAATATACTCAAGCAAGGTCTCATAAGTTCCCAAAAATATTTCTCGGTGTTTTGATGTGACGTACACTCGAATAACGTCAAATCATCGTGTCTTTGTTCGCCAAGTCTAGTGTCGACAGAAATACGCGTCGCGTGACGTCAGCTGGTCGCAGGAAAACATACCGTTTATTTATCTTCCTGATCTGCATTGATACGCTTTAAGGAATGTTTTTGAAGTGAATTGTATAAATCTCATACAATGTTCACAGTTCTAGACTTTTGAATATTTAAAATTACATTTGGAATATTTCTGTATAGATTACATGCCTGCCCTGGTGTCCCGACCCCTCTTAACGTAATGTTCCATATCACTCATGATCTTTCGTCGTTAAGAAAATGTTCACGGTTACTAAATGAAGACACGACTTTATATAGGGTGGGCCGCTGGACTCATTAGAAGCATCGACGTTCAGTAAAAGATCGAGATACATGGGAGCACTCGTGGCTCGGTGCCGAGCCGACCGAGGCGAGCTGCGCCACGAGAGCTACGGACTTACTCATAATGCGTTCGAACGATCCAACGCCACATTTGGTGATGCCCCTCCTCCGAAAGGCCAAGGTTGATCTTTTTCCGTTCCGACTCAAATGCGTAATCAACAAACAAAGAACGCGTGATAAATTTTTTTAATAGCATTTACAGATTACACACAACGATGTGAAAGAAAACCGAACCAATTTTATGTTTCACGAAATAGCTTTGTGTTATTCATATACAAATATGGTGTTTTCAATTATATTAGATCGATTATATCGTATATGGGACAACTGATTTCATACCTAAGTATCTGTCTGTGTTTTTCTGTTATATTGCCCAATGAACATAATGAACGTCGCTAAATTTTTTAATGGATGTATTCGTCGTGCATAGTTTGATAATATCTGGAAGGGTTCCGTAATACAATTGTCACTTATTGAAGTTTTGTGTTTGTGTGGCTGTACTCATAAGTATTGTTAATGATGCGTGTAAAGACATCCAGCCGCTCGTCCGGGAGCGCTGTCCACAAATGCATTGTTTGTAGTATTAAATAAGTAAAACACCTTGAAGGTGTGCGGCCTGCTCGTGCTGCCGGTGTGCAGCGGTGATCGCCGTCGCACTGCCGCTGCGTGCCAGGTCAGCGTGTCGAGTTCTTATCGCGATCTAATTAGACTCCATGTTTCTACACAAAAATTGTCTGATGTTACCGAAGTAGTAACTTCCACAAAGTCGACACATGTTCCTCCCGTCCGCCGTCTCTGCACTTACAATAAATCGGTAACGTAGCTGGAATGATCCATTAAATATTTCTTGAAAGTTTCTATGTAGAAAGAGTCTTAGAGAAAAACATATTTCTTTGAAATTGCCTATCTGTCCGTCTGTCTCTCCAGCTGTTCTATTGCGCATATCACGCAGAGAGCACTCATCATTATATTAAATATCACTTGACATATTTATAAACATACTATGAGTCATTATGTCTGTACGTATGTGACATCTATATGTATGTATTAAAACAACACACAGACATGTGTTCTACACATAAATATATATCGTAATTATTATATTCTAGACACCTTCAGGAGAGACGTGCTTGTTAAGATGAACAGCTGTCTCTTCGATAATACTGGAAAAAGTAGTGGATTGGGCACGGGGTGTTGTAGTGTGGGGCCAGTATGTACAACGCAGGTTTTGCTACCGTGACATCCGGCGAGCGCAGCAGCAGAACTGTATTTTAACGGACTCTACTCGCTCTCACCGGTTTCAGTATTCGTTTTGCGTCTCGTAACACCCGCTCTGTCGCGTTTACATGGCCTCTCGAGCTTG
Source organism: Agathymus mariae mariae (assembly GCA_018251895.1). Classification (NCBI taxonomy): domain Eukaryota; kingdom Metazoa; phylum Arthropoda; class Insecta; order Lepidoptera; family Hesperiidae; genus Agathymus; species Agathymus mariae. Next base: position 3,699 of record DWPT01006056.1, read on the forward strand.
TATATAAATAGAAATCCTGTGGTCATGATGTAATTACTTACTTTCTGTAGAATAACGAAAGCAGAATACCTGATTTAACAGTGTATGTCGCGAAATATTGGCAGTCGTTAGCGCCTCTCGCGGTGAGTTCGGTAAAGTGGCCGGTGGCGGTGTTACCGGTGCAACTTCCTCGATCTCTTATTCTTCCATTAGTGGAATTGAAACATCGTTACAAGTGTTGTTCCGGCCGCGCGTGACGCGCTGCAGACGCCCGTGTGGCGGTGTGGACGAACGTGGACGACGTTGTCTAAATTAACATTTACATTGATCATGTGGACCAATATTATTAACTTTAAATTAATATTTTGCATATAAATGTAATAAATGCAACCTATTTAAGAACGGAATGGATTTGGATTCGTAAAAGTACGAGAAGATAGGTTTATATGATAACGGGACTCCGAATTACTGTTTGTTAGAGGCACGCGCTGCCCGCGTGGCACGAGCCACGAGCCAAGAGATCACTTTTACACCGCACTGCTTCACACATACACCATTCAGGTCGGTGTACGTGAGCGCACCTGGTAGATATGACTGTCCGAAGGCCTGATGCCAGTGCAGGCGCAGGAAGTGTGAAACGTTGACGTTGGTCGTTTTTGTCTTACTTTACTGAAAGGGATGATTGGAAAGCTTACCAGATATAATATATATGTGGCAACATGTGTGTTACATTTAGTGATTCAAACTTTATTAATGTTATGGAGACGTATAAATAGCATAAACTGTTATTTATTCGATGTCAGTCGACGCGAGCTGCTCCGGTCAGGTGAGAATAATAGGTCGATGCAACCGTAAAGTGAGCTAAACGGAAGAGCTGGCCGCTCCGACCGGGTCGGTGGGTACAGTGCACGGAGCACCGCAGGCGCCTGGCGGCACGCCAGCCACGGTACTGCTGCAAATACCACCTTATTGCCGTAGACAATCACCTGATATAGAACATAGGCCGCAATCAACTCGCGAACTAGGAGAACTGGGGGGGACACGCACTAACGAATTTTGTTTAATATCTGAAAAATATAACTAGAGGGAATTCAACAAGTTCAACTTTATGTTTATTATTTATGAATTAATAAACTTACTAACCCCTTGTACTCTAATATACCTTGTATAATTTTGTAATGTACGTATTTGCTAAAACATGCCAATTTGGGGCTCACTACTTTCAAGTCCAGTATAATTTTTCGTAGCACGTAAAAAACATCATTCAACAAAATCGATAGGAAACATTGTTGATCTTTAATAGAAAATTCGAAATTGGAAAACAATACTAGTGCTCTGCACGTTTCGCTCAAGTTGCAACCTCGAACGTCCGTCGCACGCAATCTGCAAACCACATTTCAAATCACGGGAAAGCGAAGTGATCGCTCGGTTCGTCTCTCACGTCACAGCTGTGCACGCAGGTGGACTCGTTTGATTGGTTTCTCTCTCTCTGTTAACGCTTCGTTTAAGGCGTCATCACGAGACAAAAGTCTTGTTATTTTCCCCCACATAAAGTAATTGCAACTATTGCATATGTGGCGGCGCCATCGCGTACAACTGATTGGAGTTATGTCCCGTTGTAATCTTTGGAAGTGGAAACCTTTATTAGTAACATTTTCTTCAGGCCTCCGGCGCTTTGGCGCGTACACTGAGTTGAAATTTCAGAGTGCTAATTGTCTCTTGATTCTTAATAACGCCATAACTGTCCGTACACGATCGTGACTAACATGTGTGGTAGCGTGGCTTCATCATGGAAGTAATGTTCTAGTAACGGCTGATGAGGATGTGAGTGTCGTGTGTCCTTAAAAGTACACTAACGACCGCCGGCTCACCGACGTACGGATGAAAAGCTCTGCGCATTGAACCGCGTATTTATTTTTACCGCCGCTGTCGGTCGCTTAGTCGGTGAGTCGGTGAGCCGGCGAGCCGGCGAGCCGGTGACTTGCCAAATATGTGGCCCGCTGATCTTATACAATGCAAGGAATAGACGTCGCCGGCAAAATTTATTCTGTAACTTTATTTCCCGTCTTCCAGTGCCCTAACACTGCTGTCACCGTGTCGATAATTATAAAGAAAATGGGCCGCGTCTCCGTACTACTTACTATAACGCAGCACCTAGCTCCGACCTCTCGGTCCGAGACCCGTAGCAACATGCACGCACGTCCTACAAAACAACTTTTAATAACTTTTGAATCCTCTTCACTGTACTAACAACAAGCAACGAGACTTAATCGCTGGTTACTATGACGTACTGATAAAAACCTTCGTAATTTCATTGCCGCGGTACATACACCATCTGGTCTGGGTGTGTAGCGCGTGTTGCTTATGTCGCAAGAGTGCATAAATTGGTCAGTGCGACGTATCGGTCGGTGTTGATAGATCCCTCGTAGGTACATGGTGCGTGTAGTTCGCGTTAATTCGATCGTCGCGAGAAAATACAATACAAATTATCTTTATTGTACACATAATATTACAGTAGAATCAGTACAAACAGAATACAAACGTACAATTGGCGACCTTATCACTAAAATAGCGATCTGTTCCACGCAACCGTTGACAGGAATAGTCAAAATGTAGTTAGAGAAAGGATAGGGTAGAGCGTGCACAGAAAGGACAAACATAATATAGAGCACAATAGTAATATGTCAGCAGATAGTGTTAATATTGAGGCGGAAAAATAAATACATAGAGAAAGCAGAAAACTAAATCAATAACTACAGCGAATGAATTGCAAATAGGTATTTATAGGTATTTATTTGCAAGACATATAGGAATCCTTCACTTGTTTCTTAAACGACCCGAGAGTCTGTGCGCGTCGTAAGGCAATAGGAAGAGCATTCCACAGTCTCGCAGCTGTTGCAGTGAAGGATTTACTAAAGAAGGATGAAGAACGATTAGGTGCAGAGAGAGATAGGTCGTAATTCGAACGAAGAACATGTGTATCATGGGACAGATGCATGTACTGAAAGCGTTCTTTTAAATAACTCGGAGTGTTTTCGTTAAACAGTGCGCAGTAAAGAGCAGAGAGAATATGAGTATTCCGGCGAAGTCGAATCGGGAGCCACTTGAGTCTTTCACGATACTCGGAGATATGATCATACTTGCGTATCCCTAATATGAATCGTATTGATAAATTCTGGAGTCGCTCAAGTTTGTTTAGTTGCTCTTCAGTTAGATCTAGATAACAAATGTCTGCATAGTCGAGGATCGGTAGGAGCGAAGATTGAGAAAGAGCAATTTTAGTTGAGATTGGAAGAAAATTACGTAGTCTGCGAAGCGATCCCATAACCATACATTCAAACAATCGTTGCTACTCACTTAGATTGTATTAAATAAGTTTGTTGCATAACGTTTTGTACAAAATACACATCATCGACAGGGTAAAAGTTTAAGTAAAATATTGCAACTATTGATAATTGGTACTTGCCATGTAGCCAACGGAACTCACCCGATATCTAATTTGCTATTTACAACTGACCGTTCAACACGGTGAGGGTAAGGCGAGGTGGTAGGGAAGTTGGAACTGCATAATATGTGCGGAACAAAAACTTCAATATATAACAAAAAGGCTAACTACCTTAAATTCTGCAACATTCTCTATTTTACTGTATGACTGTGTGTGTGTGCATGCATGTGTTCTTGAATAATTATTCATTTTAGTTATTAGGACGTGTAGAGGAAATACTCAATTAGAAATATTATATAACGTTACTTAAGAATATAAAGTAGGGCTTAGCGCAATAAGTTTTCGAAATCTGATTGTAATTATACTTTGTGTTTTTTAAATATGAGATAATGAAATCTAAGATTATTCCCAAACAGTTAGCCGTATACGTTCGTACCAATTAAGGCCAGTAACAAGTGTCGCTGTGTTGACACCCGTGTATAACTGTGCAGAAGGTCAATCTTTACCCTGTGTGTATGGCACGTACTTAAAACATATGCGTTTGTTATATTGCAACAATAACTTTTATCAAAATCAGACGGATTCAAATCGTCTAGTCTCCAATATAAATAAGTAGGCCTTCGACGGCTTGAACGTGACGACGACGAAACACTTGCCGTTGGCGATAATGTAGCACCAGTTGAAGCTATCTTCAACCACCTTCTCCCGAGGGTGACTGGTGATGAGACATGCAAGTGACTGTACTAGCAGAACGTTGACTACACGTTACGTCTACTACATGAGTACTTCTGCCCTCTAATATGGCAGAATTCGTTTAAATTCTAATATCCTTCATCGTCGATAATCGATATTTAAATTAAAATGAAATACATGAACGTACACAGATAATATTCTTCTGTTCCTCTAATGAAATAAAAAGGTACGACCTACTCGTATTGAAACGTTATTCGCAAATTGATTAAATTCATCTGTTAGTAGTTACCAGACGAAATATTTACAACGCAATTTACTTATTTAAATTTCAACAGTACAGATAATAGTATAATAAATTATTGTTACCAGTTAGCCAATCATACTTTTAAAGTTTTCTTTTGATGTCCGAGTAACGTCGTTCTATGCTACGTACAATAGTTCAATCTGAAAGAAGTTTCGTTATGTCGTTATTCCTGAAGCAAACCTCGGGTTCGTTATTGATAACTCCTTCCTTGTATTTTGTACAAATACGGAATTTTCCAAAAGTCACAATTGGAAGCGCCCGTCGTGAGTCACTCGCATCTCTGGGAGAGCAGCGACAGCGCCAAGCGGATCGCTGTCCACATACCGTTCGTGCCTTTGTGGCAATAACACTATAAAGTACAATCACCTAAAGCTGTTGTATTCCATATTTTGTTCGTCTTTTTTATTGAATGTAAACCGCGCTCCTCCACCCCCCACCACACCTTTCTGACACTCCGATGTATGTGACCGAGTCGAAATAATGTTTAAAGTAATTAAAGGTGTTATGGTGTTTGATTGCTTTATAAACTCATAACTTTAAATCACACTAATATCAATTGCCGTTCATGGCAGTAGGTGCAATACAATCCACCAAACGTAGGCTAATTAGGTATAGTTTAAACAAACATTATCATTGACAATTTCCGTCGCATTTATTAATTCATCAGGTGTATTTATTTATAAAATGTTTTACTTACATAAGAGTCAACGCGGTTTTTCTTTTTTAATGTTTCGTTTACTAAGTAATCGGTCCTTCGCAGGTCTGCATTTACAAACATAACTAAAAATAATAATAATAAGTAAATTGTGTACACATATTAAAAATAAATATTTGCGATAACATTATAACTATACGAACAGCATTACTGTAAATACAAAAATACGTTTAAAAATATCTAGAGAACATTATATATATAGTGTAACACTTTTGACGTAATCATTCACCACTGGAAACAGTGTGCACCTTGAACTCTTGATCTCGAAATAAGTATAGAATGACAACAAAAATCTAAATAAATTCTGTTTAAAACCGACGCAGCTTCGCGGCGTTACTTGCATTCTCGCCGGTGCATCGAGTGCTGTAAAGGATTGATGCTGCGGGTTGAGCGGACACCAGACACCACAGTATCGGGTGGTTCAAATATAAGCTTCAGATAAAATAGACGAAGGTTTCGATTCAATGGATTTCGATTCATGTTTATTAAATTTAAAACAATAGATTGCTTCTCCTCAGCTGTATTTGAAGCCCGACTGTAATAAACATGTAAAAAATAATCATTAAAAAATATCAGATTACGGACTGGGTTTCCTATCGAATAGCGCTGCCCACGACTGAGAATACATTCACAGTATGACAAGAGCTCGGAGCTAGAGAATTAATTCGGGAATATGAAAAGTTTTACTACCAGTATACTACAAGTTCCAATGTCAGCGGCATGTTTCGTATCTCACCGCCCACCGCGTCGCGCTTCTGCAACTGACTACTAGCTTTCAGCATTTTGTTGTTATTTTAATGTCATGTAGAGAGGATTATAATCGATACAATCTTGATATGTCACTCAAACACTAGTAATATAAGATAATATAATAAAATCTGATACACAAATAAATTATTTACCAAATATCAAAAGAAAAAAGCAATTAATAACAAAATTAAATTCCACTGGAACTATCGCTTACGCATTTACTAACAATAATCTAAGAAGCCACTCCCTTCTAATATTGACATCGTTTCACAGCAGACGGCGCAATTTATGCGCTCTCTTTTGAGCTTATTGAATTCTTTGTTTCCTGTGCGCGATTGTTTAATGAGGGCTGACGCTCGTCAGTCAGGCGTCAAAGCACGGCGTACAGCCGTCGGACCAGAGCTGGAGGGGCGGCCGTCACAAGTTTGCTGCACATATTTCGTAACTGTCTCTGTAATGTGATGATATTCATGTTTCTTACTACCCATTCATCATAATATTTTAACTTAGCAATTGACAAATCCAATAAATTAATTCACAGTCGTATATAAAAAAGAACTTTATGAGTGTCCTTGGCCTGGCTTCTGTCGATTGTCGATGATCGGACGGTCCCTTTGAACGGGCTTTCAATGTTGTGATATCTTCTCCTTCAATCGACCCCGCAGAACGCTCGAAACCTTCCCGACTGTAGGAAGAGAACTGTTCCTTCATTGGGTCACTTATATAAAAAGCTCATGAACTAGTTAAATAACCCTGATTCACTCGTCAACCGATCCTCATAATAACAAAAAACTTAAAAATAAAACTGCCGGCCTGATGGCCGCCGTCGGTGCGAAGTCACAAGGCCTTTCCCACTACGATCTCTAATATTATACGCACATCTGCCAGGCATCTAGTGTAACACGTGCAGAACGGAAGTGATCGGTACCGTTACGTTTAATTATCCTGATATTTTGAAAGACTTGCTGCTTCACTCCATCATCAAATCATCGTCTCAGCCTAACGGCAGGGACAGTGCACACATCTTTCAGCCGCATAGCAAACGCGTGGCTTGCTATTGTGTTGCTACAAGTAGCTGTTGGACTACTTAATGTGCGAACTCCTATATTTATAGTACAATCGATATTTTCTCACTGTTTCGGCACTTAATTCTTTTAAAGAACCCAATATATTAATCCTATTTTCACAATCGTTGTGTCCATTATATATATATATAATATAAGAAGATAAAAGAGAAGTCGTGTAACAACGAAGTGGGCGCGAACCGACCGGTTCGAGTGACTTCTAAATTTAAAATATATCGCGAGGATGTGTCTCCCGCCGCGCCACACCGCGCGGTCTGTAATAATTGAGCTATTTATTACGTGATTACGTTAAATTATTATGATACATTCCTACAACTACTACTAATTGTTGTAAAAATTCACGTTTGTAGATAACAAAAGCATTATATTACCGCCGACACAGCAATGTGTTAATTAATAGTTTGTCATCCTCCGGTATGCGGCAAGAGAGCGTCAATACAAAGCATTCTTGTGTTTATTCCCACACAGGTTCTTCAACAAGCTACAAGTTATATTACTATTCTAAATCTGAAACATGTCACATCGTGTGATATAATATTTATTCATTGACTTTAGGATGCTCCCCATCCGTTCGCCCAAGCGCCGGCATTTGTAATATTTGAGTGTATGATTGAAACACTCCACAAGCTAGGTGGGTGCTATAAAAGTCACGGCAGATGGCCGCGCGGCCAACTGTACTTTTAAATGTTGTAGCGTTCGGCGTGGGACTGCTGGTGCATTATCTAAATACATGCACCTGTCCAAACAAGATTGGCCAATATTTTTATCGCTTATTTTTTAAGTCCACACTAATTACTTGTCGTGTGCGCATTCATGGCTTTTAATTTGGGGTAAGAAATATTTAGCAACATATCACAGATAATTTCATACCTTGATATTCTTATTTTACATTACCATTAGTTTCTATATATACATATATTCTCCTCGACATTGTTATCGGTGGTTACGGGTCCACATTAGCACAAAACGCAGAATTCACTGTTGTACACTTATTTAATCACGTTTTATGTTATTTCGAGCAGCGGGTTCGCGACACCAGTCTTCACCGTAAGCCAAACTCAGAATGCTCCACCTC